>JAQIXA010004081.1:0-12235 GCA_034699045.1 Nanhermannia cf. coronata Gr-Ori-00579 | reverse complement strand
TCTTACACCGGTCCATTCTTGCACCGGTCCATTCTTGCACCGGTCCTAAATAAACCGGTCCCATATTACCGTATTTCATATTAAACACATATTTAAACTTGAAGTTTTCAAAGATTTTTTTTACATAAAAACGCATTTTACTTGTAAAATAATCCAAAGGAATCTCAAAGTTTGTAGCTTTAAGTAATTGGATTTAGAATTAAATTAATTAAAGATTACAAATACAATTTCAGGCCTGCGATTCAGAGTCTGAAATCAAAAATTTCTATAAAATGATCCAATTCTTGTGGCATTTAAAATAGTCAATTTTATGTCTTATTAATGTCAATCGAATTTAAATTTTGTGCCTATCTAATTGTATAATCGAATCAAAATCAAATTCAAAAACTCTAAAAAAAACCCTGACCTTGTTATTGAGTTACTGATTAATTTTTCTTGATTCTCAACCAGGTGTGGATCTTTTGCAATGCTGATTGTAAGAATAAGAAATCAATAATTTATTACAACAATACTTAAAACCAGTAGTGGTTTCACCAACACCTCAATGGGTGGGATCATCCAACTGCACAACTAGACCCTATAAGGGTACCCTACTTAATGCCAAGTTTAGTCAATTAGTTTTTGAGTAATATTCTGGACGATAAAAATGCAAGCAAAGTTGAAATGTAAGTGCTTGCTTCGCTCGTACAATATTTATTTATACAAAATAAAACCCTAAAAATGTAAAAAAAAAAAAATCAATTCAAGGGCAGTTTTAAGAACAAATTGAAGGGTAAAAATGATCAAAAAAAGGTTTATTATTACCTGTACTGGTGTATGACAGATGATGATAATGATTGAGTAAAGAACAAATTCTTTACATCATTTATTTCCCCTTTTTTACTTAAAAAATCCATCTTTCAAGTACCTATACTATATATATAGGTACAGAAGATTCTAAAAATTTGTAAAAAAAATCAAATTATTGGTTTGCTTTTGAGTAGAGTGAGAAAAGAATCCTTTTTCCAGCACATTAATAATGTAGGTACTTTTTTTAGTTAAAAAATACATTAACCATATTGTGTTTCTGGTCCCAAAAATCATCAGCAAGCAAATGTGTAATATGCACTTGAGATTTTGGTGAGATTTTACACAAAATTCAATTGAGAATGTAATTGAAGGGTTTTTTCAAAGAAAAAAAAAACGATTATTTGTATACTTTCAATATGGCAAATATTGAGCAGGAAAGTGAAAAAATTTCGACAAATTTCTCACAGAATTTAAGGTTCAAGGTCCCTTCTATACTGTAGTACTTAAAAGTACCCTTAAAGTTCATTTTTCATTTTTTGAAGGTTTTTGATTAATTCTTTATAAACTTCTTTTGATCAGTCAGAAATTGGCAAAATTCGAATTTTCGGTGATTTTTTATACTTTATGATTCAAATATTAAAAAAATTGCTCAAATTTTTGAAATATTCAATCATGAGTTGAGTTCAGATTATTGTGATTAATGATTTCAAAAATATAAATTTTGATATTTTTGTAAAATACTCCGTATGTAGGTATTTTGACAATATTCGAAAGCTATACATATTTGAAAACATTGATAGTTATGGTACAAAAAACCATCAAATTATCTCTTTTTTAGGCATTTTCGGCTTTTTTGTCATCTACCTAATTGATAAAAATTCCATCAAATATTTGAAAATATTTAAGATTTTCTAATCAAAATAGAACAATTTTTATAAGATACTCTAATACGAGTACCCTACTTTGATAGTTACATAAAAACCACAAAAATTGAATTTCTTTGAAGCTTTTTATGCCTTTTTTGCCATCTGATTTATAAAAATTTCCTTGAAATTTTGAAAATATTTAAGATTTTCCAAGCAAAAGATCAAAAATTTCATCAAAAATTTCAATTTTTTGACGAAATCCCAACTAAAATAACTTGAGTTGATACTCGTAGATATTGGGCTTGATATCTACCTATTAGTGTATGCTTAAAAAATCAATTTTTAGTTCGTGGGAAGTTATTTTAGAAATTTTTTAGCTCATAAAAATTGATTTGAGAAAAAAAATAAATTACCTTACTTACTTATTCTACTACTTCTATAGAGGAGAGTGGCAATTAAGAGAAATAAAGTTAATTAAAATATTCTCTCACTTATCCTTAATTGAAACCTAAGGGTTTTGAAAGGTCAATTTTACACCATAATTGTTATTGTTATGTCCGACATATCCATTGAATTTAAATGGGCTCTCTCTCTCTCTTTGATAAACCCTTTGAAAGTGCTCGTAATCACGTACTTCTCATATAAAAATGCTTAAATATGTGAAGAAACAAATTTCTACACTATTTATAAGGCTCTTCAAAAGATAAATTTAAGCATTTCAAAATTCAAAAGTCGTCTTGTATAATTACGTAATATAATGGTCAGAATAGAATCTGAAAAATCTTATGGACAATTTTGTATTTTTGAAAACATCTGCTAATTTAAGTTCAAGTTTAGAGTCTAAGCATGCAAGTATTGAATTAAACTACTATAGTTATAGTAGTACAACTGTCCACTTGTCCTTTAAACCTGTGTATTAGCCATGGTACTAATTCTAAATAGTGTGGGAAAGCACCTGCATCATGAAATAATCAAAGAATTTGAGACATTTATCTCTCGTAAATATGCAGTACCTAAGTATTGCAGTCTAGTTTCTACTAATATGTAAAATATTTACAATTAAACAAACTCAAAGAACTTGGTCTGTACTCTGTACGTTATCACTATCGATTGTATAATAAATATAATTTTGTAAAAAAAATCGAGTTTCTATTTCTAACTTTTACTATCCTTCCTACAGCAAAATCTCTTTATACAGTCTCACATCAGAGCATTATATTTTGGTTGAATTTACCCTTATATTTTTGGTCTAACTTGACCCCTGTATGAAATTCAAGCAAATAATTTTAGTTTAATTTAGGTCAGGTTAAGTATGGTTAGGAGTTTTTTTTTTAATTTTGGGTTAATTTTATAAAGGGGTGAATTTAGACCAAAAATATAAGGGTAAATTCAACCAAAATAGGGATGAGATTATGAGTAAATTGAAGTTTATTTTAATTGAGCTTGATTACGATTTGGTTATAATTGAGATGAAATTTTGAATTTTTCAATCAAGTAATAGATATATTAGAATATAAATATGTAGTTACATTTAGAAATTGAATTATTAATTTAAGATACTTTATAGAGAGATTTCTCTGTATTGATTCAGAAAGTGTTGGAATTAGTCAGATTTTTGAAGGACAATAAACATCGACTAGTCAACTACTGACTACTACTGATAGTCTGCTGTTCTAATTAAATCTGTTGTTTTATTTTTATTTATCCATTTGAGTACTAACTAACTATACTACAACACGTATGATATGATAAGCCTGATACTGCTGAGATCAAATATCACATTCAAATGACTTTTTTTTTTATTTTAAAGAAAGTTTTCTTACTTTATAACTGCTGAGGTAGCAGATGTTTTCCCAGGAGATTCTATGCTAATAAAATGCCATTAAACGAGTCATTACAGTCAAGTCAAGACACTATTTATATACACCAAGTAGTTACACAAATAATTATACAAAATTGAGACTATAATTACCTAATCTGTATACATACGAGTATTGTTATCTTCTCGCCTCTAAAAACAATGAGTCTGATGATGATGCAAGGTCTTGAAATCCTTTTTTTCTCTAAATTTAAAAACATTTACAAACATTTCGTAAGTAACTATCCTTAGTACTAGAATACTCTCAAATTAGGATTCTCCAAATATCTATGCATATAAGTATCTTCTCAATTGAAATTCTACACTAAAATTATCGATATATCAGGAAAAAATATGCAAACTTTTTTCAAAAATGTTCAAAAATCTGATTTTTTTAAAGGATTTGATGACTTTTCTTACTTCAGACTTCAGAATAGATCATATTTCATCATTTATAGGTAAAAAAATCAAAGATTTAATGCAAGTTTGAAATAGTACGATACATTTTTGCTAGAAAATCTGAGATTTTATCAAATACTGATATGTAGATCTTTAAGATCTAAATTATAAGTACCCTACTATAGGTTTTTGACTACCTTTAATAGTAAGACTTAGGATTTATCAGTAGATGGTACAAGCTAGATGCATAATGAGTATTCCAGGTAAGAAATAGGATATTTATTAATTAATTATCGATGACTAATTTCTGAATTTTGTACTTGTACTTATGACTTATACAGTATAGTATGGACTGTACTTAAGTAATTAGCATATTCGTATGAATTTCATATGAGAAAAAAAATGTGTGTGTAAGTTCGTTCAGTGCAACTGAAAACACCTGAGTGCACTTAAACCAGCAAATGTCAATATTACAAATTTCAAATTATTACCAGGTACTATAATGTACAGATACTACTTATGTACTATTACATGGACATGGACACAGGTGTGTTCTCGGAAATTCTGAAAATTCTGAGCCATTGTGTCCACTTGAGATTTATTTATTTATTTTATTTATTCCCTTTTAAACCTCGATTGATATCTATATGTACCTACATCACACAATTTGCAATCAAAATACCCATAGAGTACAACCAATACTGATTACTGATATTCCTAGTAGGGTACTCCATAGTAGGTACTATGTACAAGTACATAATGATAAGAATATTTCCAGTTTTTATCATTTTTGACCATTTTTGGATATTTGACCAAAGAGCTTGTGTGATAAATTGGCAATTTAGCCTCGTAAAATCATCATAAAAATTCTCAAACTTACATCAAATACTTCTAGTTAATCAAATTTATAGCAAACTTTACTGAAATAAAATGATTTTTGATTACATTTTGGGCTTTATTTTAAGATTTTGTCAATTTTTTACTTTAAAATGTAGGTGGAAAATTAGCATATTAATTCAAAAATTTTGGAATTTTAGATTTTTCGAGTATTAAAAATGGCTAAAAAAAATGCAAAATTAGATTAGTCTAGATTTTTTGAGATTTCAGACAAAACTAAAATATCCATATGCTTTATTCTGTAGTATCTCCACTGAAGTTGTAGTAAATTATCCTTATAAAATATGCAATCTTTGCTCGAAAAACAGCGTTAAAAGTGTAAAAATCTCAAATTTTGCATTTTTTTTGATGACTTTTTTTGCGACAGAATAGTTCTAATTTCTTCATTTATAGGTAATAAAAGCAAAGATTCAGTGCAAATGTACTTTTCAAGTTTGAAACACCGGCTCGTATATCATATAGGCTTATCATGAGTAGGTACTGGTATGTGTAAATAAGCCTTATTTTCTATTTTGTGTGCCGGATTTTGCAATATTTTTATCTCTCAATATTTACATTTACAAACACAATTTACAAATACAAATCTACGTGTTTTCAACGAGGATAAAAGACTTATTTTATCTCTCGAAAAGCTTGTACTATACTAGTTACTAATAGAGAATACAAGGCATTATATTATGTATTATTTGAGATAGGAATTCAACAGGTGTTCAGTTCGGTCAAAAGTTTGAGTTTTCAGTTTGCAATATCTGCCTACTATATACCCGTATAGTCTGTAGTGCATTCACATTTCAAATCTGTACTTATCCTTATGTATTTTTGCTATTTACAAAAATTACAATAAAAGTTGCTTTCTCCTATCTGACCAGTGTTATAAAGTACATTTATTTAATACTACTTGTACAGATACTATTAGTACCTACTGCTGTACTGACAATATCCTGTATTTTGATATCTCTTTGTGGGATTTTGTAGTTTATTTACATGACCTCGCCTTCTGCTCAAATTCTCAAATCTCACATATTTTTGACTCGACTTATCAACACCTGAATTGTTCAACTTATAAAACTGAACCCGATTAATTCAAAGTATTTTCAGTACATTTCAGACGAAATTTCAGTAGCGTCACTACTAAACAACCAACTAATCAGAAGTAACGAACAATTAATGAACAATTAACAATTTATGGCATAAAATTTCCAATATTTTGCTTTTAAAAATAAGTAAAAATTGAATGAAATACTGATACTGATACACACACAGACTAACTATATGCATAAATAGCCTTATACCTATGTAGAAGATAATCCTCTATTTTTTACAAAGTGCATAAAAATAAATAAAAATGACAAAAATTGACAAAAATTACTTAAAATATTAAAAATTACAATTAGGTAGGGTACCTATATTTAGAAGAAAAACCTAGTCAGAAGAAATGGACAATTTATGAACAATTTTCGATTTATGGCTTAAAATTTCGAATATTTTGTCTTTAAAAATAGGTAAATAAAAATTGCATGAAATACAGATGCAATATCCGTAGAAATATTCATATAGTACCCTATAGAAGATAATCGAATCTATTGGTACAAAAGTCAATAAAAGTCCATAAAATGCTAAAAAAATGACCAAAATTGACAAAAATTGGCAAAATTATACTCAAAATATTAAAGAATTACAATTAGGTTTAATATCGAATTATCGAATTATCAACTTAGGTAATTATATTTTGAACTAATAAACGACCAAAATAAAAATGAAAGGAGCCAAAATGATCAAAAAAACGGCATTTTTTTGATAATTTTTCTTTTAACTAGTTTAGAATGTTCTCAATTTATAAAATTTGACCAAGAATGTGATAATTTGACAATCTAGTGAAAATATTGATACTTTATTTTTAAAGGTACAGTATATGTAGGTAAGTACTTTTATCAAGTTCAATCGAATAAGAATGCTAAAATTGTGATTTGAAAAATTATCTTTATGATAATGATTAGACACTTAAGGGTGCAAATATTTGGGTCATTTTTGACCAAGTTAGCTTTTGTACTTACTTGTAAATCTCTAAAAAATTTAAATAATAAATGTATGTACTCTAATCCTAAGAGTAAGTAATATCAGTATGCTTCTAGTATAAAGTTCATAAAATCCAAAATTTTAGTTAAAAATAAATAAAAAATACTCTTTGAAAAGTAAATTTTCTAAGAATTTTGGCTTTGGACTTTTGACACCAAGTTACAGGTACTCGTACTTTTTACGACAAATTCAAGTTTTTATTAGAAACTATACTATACCTACCTTAAGTAAGACAATAGATTGATTTAAGTGATTTGCAATAAATTTTTTATAGATTTTAAAACTTAAAAGCACCTGAGAGCTTACCATGCAATTTACAGTCTATCTAATGTACTAATGCAATGGTAGAACTAATAATATTTATCGTCAATTTTATTATGGTTAAATTGAATCGAAAGATCGTTTTTCTCAATAATACTTAAATTTTTATGGCGGATTTTTAGCTTGAAAAAGTAGTAGATTTAGGTAGAACTACTTGTGAGGTAATCTGTCTTATAAAAGCCGCAATATACGCAGTACTTCTACTAAGGAAATAAAATAGAGTAAAAAAAAAAGTCTTTTTGCAAATGTCATTGAACAGAAAAGTTTTATTTCATTCTCACAGATTTCAAAATCGAAAATATCATGAGAAAAAGACAAAGGATCATAAAAATCTCAATCTGAACGAATTAAAAGATTTATACAAGTACCCTACCTACTCTAGTACTTGTAAAAAAAGTAATCTTGATCTTGATGAAAAAACTAGAACTTTGATTTTAATTCAGCTCTTTATATCTATAATAATAATGATTCAACTGATTACTAGATTAACCTGTAAAGGTCTATAAGACAATTTGGTCAAAAGTAAAAGTGTCAAAAAGCCATATAGGTAATTGAAAATTGTCAATTTTATCCAAAAAAAAAACATTAAATTGCTTGTAAATTGTAAATCTACTAGGCTTTAATCAACTCACTAGAATTTGATTATTAATTGTGCGAGCAAAGCAATGAAAATATCACATGTTGCCCCATTTTTCGGGTTCAAAGGTCAATTTTTGGGGTCAAACGGATATCAAATTTGGAATCTCCGTCATCGATTACGCCTATAGCCACTTAAACCTCATTTTTCCCATTTGATTAACATGGGGAACCCCTAAAGGGTCCCATGACCCCAAGGGGTCGGGCAATATGAAATTTTTTCGAGCATGCACAACTAGACCCTACAAGGGTCCTTGTCCTTCATACCAAATTTGGTTAAGATCGGTCCAGTATATCTCGAGTTATGCCGCGGACAGACAGACTGACATACAGACGGACAAAGTGCAAGCAAAGTTGAATAGTAAGGGCTCGATTCGCTCGCCGGATGAAAAAACTTCAAGTGGACTTCAAGTGGGATACTAAACGGTTGATCTCATAATTATATCATTTTTACGACTTTTTCTAAAACTAGTTTATCATTTTGTATCTTTTATTTCTTTAGGTATGAATTCATTCATATTCTGAATCAATTTTGAAATTTTTTTTTGGAAAAGCTGATCATTTCGAGCTTTATGAAATAAAGTGATGTCAAGTTCGTTTAAAATCTTAATTTTAGATAATTCGATAATCAATTATCTTACAGTTTTACATTTTGACCTTTTGAATTTGACATTTTAAAATGATTTATATAATCAAAACTCTAGTCAAAAAAACCTCTAAAAATTTTGATCAAAAACCATTTTATCCAGCGGTCAAATATAAATTGACATCAAAAAACGAAATCCTTTCTAAACGATTAATTTCATATTATAGTTAATAAAATGGATTTTTACGACATTTTAGAAAACTAGTTGGTCATTTTGGATCTTTTATTCCCCTAGATCAGTAGCCTTCTTGCCTTATCTTATGAATTAAAGTTATGTCAAATTTGTTTAACATCTTAATTTTAGATAACCAATTTTCTGACAAACACGAGATAAAATTTATACTTTTTCAATGGTAAGATTGAAATTTCAGAATCTTAGATCTTCAAATTTTCCAGAAATTTTATAAGAATCTTATAATTTTTCTAGAAATGTCCTGACAGACCTCTAGGTCAGTCAGTCTTTTAAAAAACAAATTTGCTAAAATTTGACTCTATTGTCGTTTACATCGTGTGAAGTACCTACTACATTAAAATATCAGATTTTCAATTTTGCATGTCCAGAGTCAATTTGTGTTGAAATCTTGTTCTATATTTCATTAGTCTTCGTACCACCAAAAGGGATTACTATCGGATCAGATCTGATCAGATCAAAATTACATAAACTTATCTAAAATGCTCATTTATTACTGCATATATATATACATATATGAAATACCCTTATGGGAAAATAACATGAGGTTTTGAAAAACCGTGGGATTACACCTGCTTATTTCAAACCACTATGTACTTGGATAGTATGTACTGTTAATCCTTATGCGAAAAATAACAGGTGAATATTGAAGTATTGAAGTAAAGGTATTTTACACTGACAAATTACAATTTATAAATTCCAATATTTCGAGCATTTCGAACCTTGCCATATGCTATATGGATAACCCTTGACCTTTACTTCAATCAATTCAAAAATTTTAGAATTTCCAGAAAATATACTTGTACATGTACGAGTACAAGAATTTGAGCTAAATCCTGCCTACTATACACTGATTAGTACAAAAAAGTTGAGTAAATTTAACGATTTAAATGCGTGAATAAAGTTGTTTCAAAGTTGAAACTTTTTAACACCTCGTGATTTGACACTAATGGGCTATTAGTAGACTCTGATGGGTATTATTCAAGTAGATAGATACTTTTTGTATTACCTACTATGTATTTGTAATGCATTCTTACTACTATTTCAGGATTCAGAATTCAAGATAAATAGCATAAATTGAGAAAAAAAAGTCTTTATTTAAAGTCTAATGATCTCTTGTAGTAGTTTTAAACAAGTTAAAAAGCTCGTATTGTGATATGTTCATGTATTTATATATATTACTATTACTACTATATTTACTATAAGTACCTACATAATACTTACTACCTACTATAAGGATAAGAACAGAGAAAGCGCAAGAAAGTAATAAAGAAAGAAAACATAATATAATGCATTGTAATACCTAAGTATATGAAATAGTTGGGTTTCGGAAATGTAAAGGAAATAAACTGACTTAAAATAACATCTAAATATCTCAAACTTGCATTTCAATTAAGATTAAATACTAACTTATAACTTAATATATTATAGTATTTATTACAAATTTTTTGTCTTTTTGATAACATTAGGTATTTCGAAATTTTAGGCTCTTTTGAATCTACACTACAAAGTATTTTGACTTAAAAATGAGATATTTTAAGAAAATTTAGTCAAAAGTTTAAGAAAATCGTCCAAAAATATCAAAATTTGAACTAGGTAAGGTTAATTGACTTGTTTTGAAAGTTTTTTTGAAGAAATTCGTTCAAAATTTTGACGAAAATGCCAAAAAATATGAAAAATTTGCTAATTTGGAAGGCTTTTTTGATGAAATTCGACTAAAAAGTAGAAGAAATTGTCAAAAAATATGAAAAATTGGCTTTATAAAGTATGTAGTAGTGGATGTGCTTTGAACACTGCTAAAGGTTCAATATTTTTATAACGTTTCTATGATTTTGAATAAAGTCATTTAGAGACTTTTTGGGATGAAATTCCTTTCAATTTTGATTTCAAAGTTATTAATTATTCAGCTTCCGTTGCCATTTTGTTACAAAAAATGAAATTTCTTATAAGAATTTTAATTTGTGTATTTATTGGCATACCTTTAATCCTTTGCTTTATATCATTCTATTCTATTACTAATCCTACTTTAGAATTTGAAAAATTAGAATATATTTATGCTAGAATTGAAGTTATTGATCAATTGGTTCAAGATACCAAGAAGAATAATTTGGAAGCAAGTATTTTATTAGATGGTTTAATCAGTAACAATGCTGAAAAACCTCTTAAGAATGATACTGGTAAGTTCTTGTATTTCGACCTCTTGGTCATCTCCAGGTCATTTCATACTTTAAATTTTTTAGATTCTAGAAAATATTTGGATTTACTTTCAAGAGTTTTTGAATCTCGATCAAGATTTCTGGAGAATGACCTGAGAGAACTGGCTTACAATCTGAAGGGTCAAAGAAAGCAAATCAAGTCGAGAAATAACGAATATCTCAGATATAATTCTCAAATATCTGACATTTACAGGTACCTAAATTATTTTGAGCAAATTTTGATAATAATCTCACATTTATATGGTTTTACAGCTTGATCAGAAGTCATTTGATTCAATTGAAATTTGCGAATCAACCCTTCGAAATCTATCGTGATCAAGAGCTTGACAAAATTTCACAAATTATTCAAAAAAGGCTGAGAATTCTCCAAAATCCTGTCGATTGGAACAGCACAAAAATCAATATTTGCTATTTGAAATGTAAGAAATTTTGATTAATTAAAAGAATTTTGTCCAAAGAGTTATTTTTTTGAGCTTTTTCTTTGATTTTATTTAGTTAATTGCGGATTTGGTTGTCAAATTCATCACTTGACCTACTGCCTGATTATGTCCTACCTTGAGGGTCGAACCCTAATCATATCCAGTGAATTCTTTCCATTTAAAAACTTCACATCGATATTTTATCCAGTTACAAGTTCTTTTTCAAATGTCGATTTTTCACAAAAACATTCACAAATTCGACAATTATACAACTCTGATTTTGAAAATGAAGAAAAATTTCCTCCACCCTCCTATCCTCTGACAATTCCATCAGAATTTTCTCAAAAATTACGAAAAATTCATCAAGAACCTCAAATTTGGTGGATTGGACAATTTATTAAATATCTTCTAAGACCTTTACCTCATATACAGGATGAATATGATATTTGGAAAAGAAAATTGGGGTTTAAAAGACCCATTGTTGGGTAAGGAATTTGCTAATAGTTATGATTGAGAAATTTTTATTTTATTTTTTTGGAAATTTTGATAGAATTCATGTAAGACGGACAGATAAACTTGACCTTGAAGCTCAATCTCATAACCTCAGTGAGTATATGGAACATGCTGAGGATTATTTTGCAATTTTGGACAAATTGAAGAAAAATAAAATGAGGAATTTAAGAAGGAGAGTTTATATTGCTACTGATGAACCAGCTGTGATTGCAGAAGCCTTCAAAAAGTAAGATTTGTAATTTTTGTGCAAAAAGATGCTTATGCTTATCATTGTGCTTATTGTCAAAAATTATGAAAAAATTCTTATTTACTCGATTTGTCCTCGTATTTTTTCCCTTTGAATACCCATCCCAATGATTACCAATGATTTTAATATGATCTCCAATTTTCAAGTCAATTTCACCAAAAT
>JAQIXA010004080.1:0-12235 GCA_034699045.1 Nanhermannia cf. coronata Gr-Ori-00579 | reverse complement strand
GGTTTCCTAAAATTGTCGACATGATTGTACAAGATGATTCGGAGGAAACAGATGATGAGGCGGAAGAGTTTTGGGAACGATGGGACCAAGTTCGAGATGATGGAGGAAAGAAAAAAAGAGGACGGCCGCGAAAGCGATTTTGCGAATAATTTGACAAATGCACATCAACATAAGAAAAATCCATTATACTGACCAACATTGAGGATTTTTCTAGAAGTTTTTTCTATTAAAAGTAGGTAATTCAGTTTACAAATTAAATTTTCTGTTGATTTTTTGACAGTTTAGCTTTCCTATAGATTTTTAGATTTAGATGTTAAAAGTAGGTAGTGTTTAGATTTAGATTAGGAATTCTGTAACTACAGAGTACCTACTTAGGTTTACAATTTTTTTTAGATAATACATACCTACATTACATAAGATAGAAATGGATTTGATTTGATCTTATACTTATATAAAAAGAATACAAAATTTTTATAGGTTTTTATATGATAGGTAGGTACTTAAATTTTTTTCTGTAAAGGCATTGAGATTTCAGAATTCATGGTAAGAACAAGAACTGATAAATATTACTGCTGTTTTTTAGATGAAAGATGAAAAAGCTTTGAGGTTTCATTATTTGTATTTGTAACTTGTAAACTTGTAGTACTTAATATAAAATTAATTTATGTATCAAGTATTTTGTTGTGAATTACAAATGAATAGGTACATTTAAGTAAATATTTATAAATACTTGTTGTTAATTATTTCTTATTTTAATACTTTTAGAAAAATATTTATCATTGCTTAATTATTAATTATAGATACTTACTCGATTTGTCTTATTAACATTTTCGTTTACACATTTATTACTTAACTTATCACAATCACATAAATATGTAGTATGTAAGGTGGATGAGATAGATGATTTTTCAAGAATTTTTGTAATATAACTAATTTCACTAAGCGTAAGAGTAAGTTTGATATAAATGGATTTTTTGAATTTGATTTGAAATAACCTCGAGTATTGTATTCTTACATATTATTTTATTATTTACGTTATATTATTTAACTCCAAAAAGTATTATTTAAATAAAAACACATACCTATTTATTTACGTAATTAAAATAGAATTAGTAGGTAGGTGATAGGTGTATGTATAGAAAGTATGTATCGTAATCGTATCGTGTCAAATCTTATAGATAGTAGTTAGTACTGAAAGTATTTTTAACATTTTTAAAGATATGGTTCAGAGTTCAGTTTATCCTTATCGTTAGAGTAAAAAAGAGTCATTAGAAGGCCTTCTTACTTACCTACTAATTAGTCGAATCAAATAGAGACATATTGCATAATATTTTATCAATTTTAAAAAAAGACAGCAGTTATTTAGATATTATTAAAAATTAAAAGCAAGGGTTTACATTTTATTTTTTGCCTTTTCTTTAAGAAAAGGCAAAAAATTAAAACTCAAGTCCAGCCCATTTGAAATTTGATGGTATGCATTTGCATTTGGATAGCAGTTTGCAGATAAATCATGATTTAGGACTTTATTTTAATTTTTTTTAGCATTTAAGTTTCTTTAAAAAACCAGACTTTGTATAATCTAGTTCTTAAATAAAATATGATATATGATTAGAAATTATGGTTTGAATTCTTACTTTAGCAAGAAAAATAATACTGGATCTTGAGGGATTTTGCTCTTTATAAAACAAAAATATTTAGCAGTTCATAGGACCGTGTTTCTCTTGCTCGATCACTTTTTTTGCATAACAAACTGCTGATTCTTATTAGAAAAACTCACACTTTACTTTTTATTATTCTATTTATTCATTCTTGAGCACTTTTATTCTCGAGGGCTTTTTTTCGCCAAATTCGGAAAGATATTTTAGATAAGAATAATAATACCCTACCGAAAGCGAAAGCTAAGGCATAGATAGTGAAAGTGAAAGTACCTATGGCAGGTAGGTTAAGTATAGTATACCTATTACCTATATTTAAAAAATAACTTTTTATCCCTTGATTCTCACTCTTTTTTTCTTTTTTAACCTCTTGTATTTTAACTTATCCTTGTAGAATAATAATTTGAAGCCTTTTGAATCGAATAGTTGTTAAGTTTTAAAGCTTTTTTCGACTAGTGCATGTTACTAGTAATGTGAAGCCAAGTAGCAATAGCAAGCAACTTAATATCTTGATCAGTATTATTCATACTGTTCTGCTCTTGAAAAGGCTTTCGAGTCAACCTTGGTCACGGTTCTTATAGTTTGTAATTTTTTCCAAAAATTATATTCTCACTTTGTTTATCTTGAGATTAGTTAGAGTATAATAAGTATATCATTATTATTATAGTTAAAGATTATTTTATTTTAGATCGAAGAGAAAGTAAGAGATCTAACTTTTTTGCATGACAGTATAGATATTCGATATAGGAACTAGGAAAGAAAGAATTTTAAAGTTTCGATTCTTTATAGATTTTGATAAGGATCCTTTAAAAACTTTCTCATAACATTATTCAAGAAGAAATAAACTAGCTAGGTAGTTACATTTAAGTTATCTCAGTTCTCAGCTCATACTCATGTAGGATAAAAACTTCCAAACACTCTATTTTTGAATTTTGTTTAATTCGAATTCAAATTGTTTTATTTTTTGTCAAAGTACCTGTACTACGAGTAATCTTCCTAAAATAATTGATATAATATACCTCACTCTCACTACCTATGCATGTACTAGGTTAGTCTATAAATTACATATTTATGACATTTATCTATTAGAACTTTTAATAAAGTTAGGGGTACCTACTTTTCTATTCAGTAAGTATGTAAAGGGCGAATTGTCAACATTCTCTGCATGATAATATGTTTGCAAGTTGAAATATTTGAATTATTCAATCAAAATTCAAAATCTTGAACATAAAGTATAAAGTAAGTAAAGTAGGTAGGCAGTAAGAAGGCACTTATTTATAACTATGATATGATGAAGTATGTCTTGATTTAAAAACTAGTAAATAAAAAAAGTAATTGAGTTTTTCTCTTTTTATGTATTGATGTTGCATTATTTATAGAAAATAAAAAGGACTTCATTTTATCCAAGCTCGAGCTTAAAGTTAAAGTCACAAGTTTCCAAAAATTTATAGACCTATACAAAATGCAATATAATAATTTAGTTCATGATTCATGAAATGACCTTTGATTAATTTCAATCATCTATAGATTTTTAATTGTCTTGATTCTAAAATTTAGCCGTATAAATGTGACAAAATTACAGAAATTTTTCCACTTTTCCAAATAAGTGCGAGCTAATTGTAAGTTTTCTAGTCGTATATATTATACATCATAAGAGCGAATATGTGCTTCAAGTTGATTTGGCTTATTTGCTCAGCAAACTCAATAATAATGTAGGCATAGGGCATTTTTTTTTGAAATCTCTGAGGACTGCTGGCCTGGATCTGGATCTCGATCTGAAATCTGAGGGGGAAAGAAAGATCCTCGAGTACCTAAGTAGTAAGAAAGGAAGGAATAAATAGAAATGAATAAATAATTTTGTTGACTTGTATGACATTGTTTGATAAAGGACAAGATGAGATATCTTAATGTAATATCTCAAGAGAGAAAGACATACATAATGTAATATTATATTTTTTTACTTAGGTACTTATATGTATGTACTTCTTGTGGTTTTTCTTGTCCTATTTTTGGCTTTTGGTCTTGTTATGGCAGCAGTAGTCGGTACGGTAGTGGTCTCAATTCCCAAGTCAAGTAGTTCTAACCTAACTACATATTTCTCTTTGAAAACCTTTGAAAAAATAAAGTAAAAGTTAATAGTAGAGAGGTCCAGCACAAGATTTCCTTTTATCTTTCGTTTACATTTAGCTTCAAACTCAATTCTCATTCTCAATCATGGATTTTGCCAAAACATCACCTAATAAACAGCAAGACTTTCTTTTTTTAACTTTTACTTTCTCCAATATAGAATATTATTATGTAGGTTCTATAGGTTTGCTTATATTTATATTATTCTCTTTCTCTATGTGAATTCGGATATTAGACAAAACCAGAAAAAAAGCAAGTTGGCTTTTTTGAACAAAACGTGAAGAGAATTGAATTAACAATCAGCTAACTTGGTATCTGTTAAGCAGTTCTTTATACATATCATGAATCATAAAATCCATTCATGTACATACTGATATTACTTATTTTTCTGGTTAACTGCTAACGCTAATAACATAAACTGATTTTTTAAACCTTCAAAATAAATTATCAAAATACTTGTATTTATAATACAGCTTTTCTAAAAAATCTCTAATCGTAAGGTTTATAATCAATACCTACCCCTATCTATAATAATTTATGTTTGTAGGTATTATTAAGAATCAATACCTTAATAAAAAAAAATTTCATTTTAAATCATTAAAAATTATCCTGAATCCTTATACTGACCTGACCTGAAATTGACACAAATCAAAGTGGTTAGGTATTACAAGATTTAAAAAATCTAATATTCCTAGGCCGATGTTGATAACTATTCTGTAGGTATTAAATAAAATGTGGCACTAAAATTTTAGCTCAAGTTTCCAGTTCTTACGGTTAATAAGAAAAACTTTATGATCTTTAATTAGACCAAAAAATGTAAAGCATTAATACAATATTGAAATTAATAAAAAAAATTTCATTAACATTCTAGAAAAATCAACCTCGTAAGTATCGGTAATTTTAAAATATTTTTAAAGAGAACTAAACATATCTAGGCATTAAGCATGCTAAATAAACCCTAAAATTAAAGACTAGAAAAATCTACAAACATTCGAAATTGAGCATGAATGGTTCCATATTTAAATAAAATTCTGTTAATGATTATGTATCATCTTTCTTGAGTACTTTTATTAACATCTAGTTCTAAATTTTGATTTTGTTTCTTTTCAAATTTAATTCTCTCATCTTCATCGCTAATATATTGCATTAATTCTGTTAAATTTTCAAATTCAGTTCTTCCTTGTGGATAATTTTTAGGAATTATTGGCAAAATACTTCCAGCTTTTTGTCTAAATTCTTCTAACTAAACAAATAACAAAGAAACATAAATAATAGTAGACATTAGAGAATAGCTGAGAATAGGAACCCTGCTGATATATTTAAAATATTTTAAATATTTGTCTACTTACATTATGAGCCCCAGAAAACTTCCACAATGCAAAAAATAAAACACCACATCCAGCAAATGCATAAAATGTTCCCCATTTAAGTGCTCTCAAAGCTAATGATGATCCAGATTCAATTGTGGGTGATTGCCTTACAAATCCTTTGTCAAAATAGTTTGGGTCATCTTTCTTTGCCCTAATAAAACAAATAAAAAAATATAAGTTAGTAATTACCTATATGTACTATGTATGTATTATGTACATATGTCTAATAGTCAATAGTCTAACTATCTGGGCCCTTTTGATGGACAAGTTAAGTTTATTTAAAACACCCCTGAATTTTATAAAATTGAGTCCGTCCAAAATCTATTTTTTCAAACCTAAATAAAATAGCCTATAATATTCTTAGCAGTTACTGTAACATTTAAATTGGTAAATAGGCTTAGGTACTTTAATTTATTTTTTTTATCAATTTAACAAAACGAAGGTCTGTCTCTGTCTCTTGTTCTTTGCTAATAAATAATACTCAGCTCCGAAAACCAGATTTTTGTCTTCAATTTTACAGAAAATGCATGCTGAACTTGCGGTCAAAATCGGGTATACAGCGCTGAATTATACGAATAACTTAATAATTTAATTTCATACCTACTTATAATAATTATAATTAATTTAAAGTTACCTTGAAAGAGCAGTACCAAATCCACAAATGATTCCAAATCCTGTGACAGTAGTCAAGAACAGAGCCTCTATTAAATTAAGGGTCAAAATAAAACGCAATTAAACCTACAATTACAGCAACAATAACTTAAACAATTAACTAATTACAATTAGCTGACTTAGCTAGCTAATAAGAGAGCTAAAATTAAAATTATATTGCAATTTGCAAAAATAAATCTTACCTCTCCATTTTGTGAATTTGGACTGATTTCCATTGTTCATTTGAGCTTGAGCCCTACTTTCTTCTGACATCATAACGCACGTCCTTTAAATAGATTTCAACAACAAGTTGTTAAAGATAATTAACAACAATTAACAACAATAAAAATAAACAACATTTTTTTAAAAATTAAATTAAAATAAAAATAAAAAATAAAAAATTAGAATTAGAAATCAATTGAATTTGAACCGCATCTAAAACCTAGATCTAGGTAGTATTTTCATTTCAAAAAATTGTAAAATCTTGATTTCTTGAGACAATCAAAAAGTTGGAGAAAAAGTCAATTTTAATTTTTAGGTTAGTTAGGTCAGGTTTCTCTCGCTCGAATAAAATTCATCGATATTTTCATTTTCATCAACAATTTGAGGTGTTTTGTTTGAGGTTTAGGAATTGCAGGTGCTTTTGACCGAGATTCAGGAAAGAGACCAGCAGCAGAGGTCAAAGGTAAAGTTCAAAGTTTCAATATCTAATAAAGCATTAAGAATTTGGTAATCTATAGCAAACTATCAGTATAATATAATCTAGAACTAGAATCTAGGTAGGTATTTTTTAATCTACTCTAAACTCTAAACTCACTTATCTAATAGAATAGAATCTAACCATAAGTCTAATCCTAATCTACTATTTCTATACTCTTTCTATGCACCTAAATCTAATGTAAATGTAAAGATATGTTTTTTATATTGTACATAATATAAAATATAAAATCTAACAAGGGACCTATTTTTGCCAAAAATAGGTCCCTCGACAGACACCAAAAAATTTTTGGTGTCTGTCGAGCGAGTTTGTCATTTGAGCTTTTAAAATGAGTTAGATTAGATTGATTAGATCCTCCGATTTAGATAAACTCTAGTTAGCAGTTAGCAACTACCTTATTATGGTTGTGTACTGATATATAATATCTTTTAATTCAGCTCTGGGATACCAGATTTTGGTTCCAATTTTACTAATACATATACATACCTCACCTCATTTGCCTTCTAACTTAATTGACAATTGATGCCATATTAAATCACTGGTTGAATCACTTGCTTTTTATTTAATAGAAATAGAAGCATATCTCACTAAACACTAAATTACTGATCCAGATCCAGATATAATAAAATCTACCTAGCTTAGGACTTATTAAATAACTTTAGGTAATCTTATGAAATTAAATCCAGATTAATTTACTGATTTATAATGATTACCTACCTAATGAATAATAATAATGACAATGACTAATAAAGATTGATAGGGTATCTTAATTAAGAGATTATAATTTTCATGGCTGGCCTCCACTTACATACATCAAAAAAGTTTTGTAACTACCTACTTAATTATTGAATTTTGAATATTTTATTTTATTTTATTTTATAGTGGTCGTGGTTTTCCTTGTCATTCTTGTTGAAGTTGAAAATGGCTGATAAAAATATATTTGAATCAATTGAAGACAAAGAAAATGAGCCTTCAAATAATAATCCTAATCGTAATGGAACATCATTATTCGAGAATTTGGATGGATTTATTGGAAATTGGGCAAAACAGAAGGCTAACTATGAAATGACGATTAAACAAATGGGTGAAGAAAATGGCAGGAAGAAACAAAATATTGAACAATTAAGGAGAAAGAATGCTCAAGGTTTGAAAAATTCTAAAATTAATATTATTTTAAAAATCTGATTTTAATTTTAATTTACGTGCAGGGTTAATCGAGGTTCAACAAAAAGAATTGCTTATAAAGAAATATGATGAGAGTATTAAACAGACTGAAGCTTTGTAAGTTCAATCTTTTAAGATATAAATATCTATATGTACATTACAGAATAGGTTATTAAAACTAGGTAATTTCAATTAAAAATGAATTTGACCGTCCTTAATTTTTATAGATTGGAACCATTAATTAATAAGTTGGTTGGATTAAATGTGATTACATCTGCATTAGTTAAAGAATCAATTCCAGAAGTGAAAGCAGAGATGGAGAAAGCTCAAATGGTCAATGGGGTTTTTGAAACATTTTGTGTTAACTACGAAAATGAGTGGCAAAGGATTAAGGGTGTCAGAGATAATGATATCGAAACCTGCAAAAAAGAAAGTAATTTTATTATTTTTTATTCTAGATTTAGATGAGAGATAGGTAATATTAATAGGTACCCTACTATAAGGTACCTCTAGTACCCTACCTAGGTGAAATATATTTTTAATTCTACATATAGGTACTTCCAATTTTATGCATTTTAATTTACTAATTTTTTATCAAGTCGGTGAAATCGAGAATAAATCATTGGAACTTAAAGAAAGGATTACTTTTGAACAAAGAGAGTTGAAAAGATTGAATGACGAATATCTGCAAATGGGCAAAGACATTAAAAATTCTGAAAGTTTTTTTGAAACTCTAAAAGAAAGCGTCAACACGAAGAAAGAAGAACGAGCTGAAAAGTTAAAAATACATAATGAGGTTAGTATTAGTATCGATGATATATCAGTGCATAGTTTATAGTTAGAGTTAGAAAGATGAATAAATTATAATGAAATACTGAAAAGGAATAATAAAAGTTAAAACTTGCTTCATTTAGATTATGGAAGATTTGAAGAAATCACACGATGAGAAAATGTCACAAAAACAACAGGAAATTGCGGCCACAAAAAGTGAATTGCACAAACACGAGCAAGAGGAGGAATTCATTAGAAAAGAAATTGCCAATTTAAGGCAGAAGAATATTGAACAGAACTCGATTAATGATGAGGCAACTGAAAGGATTAAGAAAGTTCAATATGAGAATGATGAAAGACGTCAAAAAATTGTCGAAAGATTACAAAAGAAGATTCAATTGAAAAAGAAAAAAGAATCTCTTGATGAGCGAAAGAAAGAGCAAGAATTGAAAATTTCATCTGAAAAAGAAGTAAATAAGTAAGTTGTCCATAAATAAAAAATTAAAAGTACGGATAGGTAACTAGGTATATCAAAAATTATAATTTATCACGATCTTTAGGATTCTCTTGGAATCTTTAAAGAAAGAAAAGGACATTGAAGCTAAAATTGATATGAAGAAAATGCTGATTGGTGCAAGGAAAAGAGAGATTGATATGAGAAAACAAGCTGCTGAAAGAAAGGAAGGTTTGATCATCGAAGAACAAAAGAAAATAAAGAAAATTTGTGAAGAAATAACGGACATGAAATTGGAATTGGAGAGAAATGAAGAAGAAAAAGGGGACATTCAGCAATCACTTGAGGGACTTGATAAAGAAAAGAAATTTATTCACGAATCGATGGCAAGAAGTAATGAATCAATTATTGAAATCCGGAATAAGAAATCTAAACTTATGGAAGAACTTCAAGCGTTAAAGATGGGATCGATCGATAGACTGAATGAAGTTTTTAAGGTAGGCAAATTATTATATTGGTATCTTTGTTTTGTAGATTCTAATAAAAATTGGTACCTTACACCTATTACATTCTTTAATTCTTTATATTTTTTGTATCTTTACAGAACTCAAGCTCAAGATGTGATCAAGATAAAACTTTTCCATAAGAAGATAATTCAAAATCGGAGAAACAGTTGGATAATAAGGGATCTTTCTTTCAAGTTAAAAGTAACTAAAAATGTACCTTATTTTAATAATCATCAAATTCTTAATTAGTTTTCTTAGTTTTCTATTTAAATCATTTATTAATAATTGGAGTTTTTAACTTTTCATTTGATTAGTCAACAGTAGGGTGTTATTTCTTTAATTCACGCTTATTAAAACACCAAATAATATTTTACTAAATAACAATAATACTCATTACTCAATAGAATACAAAAAAATATTCAACCTTTATCTTTTTATATATTTTTGTTATATTTTAAAAATCTAAAATCAATTGCCTATGTACTATTTGTACTACGACTACACAATTCTTTTAAAAATAATTGTAATTCGCGTTGATTGATACTATATGGGCGATAGCTTAATAAAATAATTAAAAATGATATTGAAGCTCCAATAATCTATTTTAAAAGTTTAATAATATAAAGCAATAATTAAAATATGCAAGTAGATAAAGCATTAGGTTAGAATCGAGCTTACTATTGCGATCAGCCTCCTAGTCACAAGAAAATAACCTGATAAGAATAAGAACCGTAAATAAAGTAGTATAGGTTAGGTATCTTATCCATGTTTGAATTTTTTTTGAATCATATTATCCTAAATCTTATAGAATTCTTACCTCCTGCTGATATATTCATAGGATTATTTCTAGCAAAACTCAAAACTAGGCTGTGTATCTAAATGTATAAAAATACTTTATATAAGGATTAGGTTCTTCATAATTAATTAGGTTTTAGTTTTAGATGAATAATTAATTGGTTTTTTTTTACAAAATTTCTTTCAGACGTATCTTTAGCAAACATAAATCCATGTCTTCGTATAATTTCATATCCTCTCATTGCCTAAAAATAAAATTAATAAAGCTTTAATTACCTATTAAGAATCCGTGGTAGAATTAGAATACTGAACGAACATTCACAATAATCGTAATTCGAAATGACTACCTATCATAATCATTTCGAATTTGTCATTTAAACCTAATAATCGTAAGTACAAGCTACAATAATTTATAATAATTAAATTGAGTCATAATTATAATCAATTAATAATCAAAATCACGTACAGTTTCGTAGGCATTTGACGAGCATGTAGTTACAGAGAATAGATCATTTACCGTATAAATGAACAGAACAACTACGATTAGTGAATCTTGAACTTTAGCATTGAATTGAAATTTTGTAACACAAGGATCTTCAAAATTGGTTGCATTTTCAGTTTTGTTTGATTGAATGCATTTTGATGCAAGTAGTTCATCAAGTACTTGCTCACATGTTGTTTTAGAACCGAAATATGACATGTAAAATAGTTCTACACACAAATTAACAATCTGATGATAAAAATAAAAGAATAAAAATAATTTTAAAACCAAAATATAAAATAATGGATAACTTTACCAGTGCCAAGTAAAATACTTGTAAGAGTAATTTAAAGCAAGATTCAGTTAATTTAAATAGTTGAACAATTATTAGATGATCTTTCCACAATTTTTCAATTTCTAAACGTCTTCGTGTTTGGTCTAATTTGTACTGTTCCTCTGTTGATAAATAAAAAAATTTTAAACCCTACTTTTTAATTTATAAATAAAATAATTGCTATTATACCGTAATGTAAAGAGTTCCAGAGCCTCTGATTCCAAATGAAGGCCGCATTTCTATTTTATTAGTAGTTTACAGAAAAAATATTGTATTGTGTAAAAGATTGTGTATTTACCTTAGTAGTTTACAGAAAAATTTGAATAGAATGATGAAACACCTTGAACAATAAAAGCAATATATCTAAAAAAATATTGTTAATTGTTAGAAATTACTCTTTTATTAAGGGGTAAGCAATTAGATAGGTAGTTGAATTCTTACAAATATTAACAGGCCTACAATTTTAAGGCTAGTGTACATCGGTCCACTTTTCGGAACACCATTTATCTAAATTAATTAATTAACAAATTAATTAAAATTAATTGATTAATTTTTCAATTTTTTTCAGTTATTTTATTTTTACGCAACCAAATCCAGATTGTTTGAAATTTTTAAAGTTTGGGAATTCTCGGATTCCAATATCCCGAACAAATACACGGAATAGTGAATTTGAAATCAAGCCAGATAAATCATGGATTGGGCCCACTGTGTCAAGGATTAAAATTAAAATATACTAGGTATTTGTAGTATCAATTTATCAACAATTAAGCAATAATATTATGTCTCTAATTTTAATTAGAGAATTTAAAAGGTAGAATTTTCTTACCTATATGAGTTGCGTAGACGCAAATTATGCTTGCAGAAAGTAAAATAAATTCAATATTTTCTCGAATAACTGATCCTTTAACACCTGCTGTAACATCCATGTCCATCACTATAAAATAAAGTACAAAAAATTACTAATATACAGATATACGTAGGTAACGTAAAGTTAGGGCTTTTATTTGTTGTTTGATTTGGTCAAATTATTTGATCAAATAATTTGACCAAATCAAATTAAACAAGAAATTTTTGTTATTTGATCGATGTCAAATCAAATCAAATCAGTAAAATTGTTATTTGACAAAATCCAAATCAAATCAAATATTTCAAATAAATTATTTGATTTGATCAAATTATTTGTCAAATAATCAAATAACTATTTGGTCA
>JAQIXA010004079.1:0-12236 GCA_034699045.1 Nanhermannia cf. coronata Gr-Ori-00579 | reverse complement strand
TATACAGGTATATGCAAACTTTATTTAAAAAATGGTTTGGACCTTGATAATCTTTGACCGACCTTGACCTGAGTACCCTACTTAAATATTGAAATTTTTCCCGATCATTTTCACAATATTAAAATGTCAAAACGCCAAACAATATTTTTATTGAAATAAAATTGAAAATTTCAAGATTTAGATATTGCCTTTGTAAATGTGTATAGGTAGGTTACTTATAATTAAGTAAGCATATTTACGAATTAGGTAGTTTAGTGTACTTATATAATATGTTTTGTTAGGTTTACTATACTTACTTATTCAAAATACAGTTTAGGAAAGTTCTAAATTGCTTATAATTAATTTTTTGAAAATCTTTTGAAAAAGAGTTTGTGTAAAAATTACAAAACTTATTAGGCAAATTTGAAATCTGATAAAAGAACTTGAAGGAATATGTCCAAAATCCTCAAATTTCATGAGAAAGGACTCAAAAAAATCATCCTCAAAGTAACAAAATCACAAAGTATTTACAAAATTAACAACAACAACGAGATAACTTTAAACTGTCTCTTTTATAAATAAAAGATTAAATGTATCTATCTGTATGTATAATAGGATAATACACATGTCTCAAATTTATCCCGTTTTCTACAAAAATCCTGTCAGTTTTCTCGTAATATTGTTCGGTCTTTGAAGCTTTTTTTGCATGTTTACTTTACCATATAAGGAAAATACTCAGAAATGTGATTTACTTTGAAATTCTAGACTTTGTTAATTCACCTCACACGGTCTCCATTAAAAACCATTATGATTTAAAATTTAAATGCTTTTGATAAGTACCATAGTATAGTAGTAGAGTAGTGTATAATTTACAATTTGGTTTGTTGTTCAATCGTGGATTTCAAAAAAAATTGAAATAATATAATTTACTCGAATCCTCATTCTTATTATATTCTGAAATTCTAAACTCTTTTAGACAAATACCGGTTGTGTCTCAAAAGCTTTAAAGCTTTAAAAAATTGGCAAAAAATAATAAAAATTTGAAAACAAAAATAGTCTTGATTCTTGATGATTATCAGATTAGATATCTATAGTAGATAGTTGATAGACCTCTAAAAATCTCGTTTAAAATCCAGATTTTGAGTAATTATCTGTACTTATATTGTGAGAAAAACTGGACTATAAATCTTGTAAATCTTAATGAGTTTTTTTACTTTTAATTATTCAGTTAGTTTTGACTTTTTCCTGGCTTATATCCAGTTTAAATACACAATTGTATCTAAATATCGTAAAACTTTGGCATAATTAAAATTGTTTATAAAAGATACTTTTTACAGTCATATAATTCTTATTCTTAAGTAATATACAGATACAGAATACTAGTATAGGTACTTTGTACTTCTACTCGTATAAGAATTCTAAAGATCTAAACTGTATTAACTTGTGGAATAAATTAAATTATAACTCTTTGAATTTGAGAGAAATAATTTGATTTTAATGAAAAGGATGCTCTGCTCATTTTCTTGGGTATGTGATGCATTTATTGTATTCTAAAGATAAGTATAAAGTTATACCCTATATTTCTAGTACATATTGCATATTTGAAGACCAGCAGAATTTTAAAATGATAAAATAAATGGCCAAAACTTTCTTGAATGAATTCGAATACAAAATGAATGCAAAAAGACGATCCTATTATCTCATTAGTATTTACGAGAATCACAAATATTTGAATATTCATAAACAAAACTTCAAATTTCGAAACAAAATTCAATTTCATAATATAATGGACCATCAAAATAGCTCATTTTCAAAATATCAGATATTACCTAACCTAACATTTCATATCTACCATAATTTGAATAATTATATTAAAAATATCATACCTATAATTAGATTATTATTTAAAAAGCATTTTAGAAATTTCTGGGCAAAATTTTAGATCTAATGTGTTGACTTTATCCTTCAATCAGTATTCGTATAGTGCATAGTACCCTAGACCCTAACCTACTTTATAAATAATTTTCAATTTGGTTATGCAGGGTATAATTTTAAAAAATCAAAAAAATGTAATCCATAAATAGTAAAGTACTTATTAAAATCATTTCAATATTTTTAGACATTAGATTAAGTAGGTATTTAAGATTTTAGTATACCCTACCCTACTATTGTTATATTGTTTTTTAAAAATTTTATGTTGATTTTTAGCTTATCTGTATAGTAGGTATAACATAAAAACGAGCTAAAATTTGAACAAGTAGCAAAATATCAAGATAATAATAATGAGTCAAAAAACAAAAAAGAAAAAGTTTAAAACTCATTATTATTTAGCACTCTGTATATAGGTACTTACCTAACTTTAAGTACCTTATTTGTATAAATATATACAGCCTCGCTTAACACAGCTCGACCCAGACCTAGTAAAATCATCACTTAATTACAAAAATTAATAGCATAATTTATGTAATATAAGTAATAAGTTAATAAGCTAACCTAAAATTGAAATTACTACTTAATTTAATAGATTCTGTACTATAATTAGGTAACTTTATAGGCATATTTTATATTGGTCTAACCCTAATAAGTCTGGTTTAAAAGATGTATATTTATGAGATAATTTAAAAAGTTAATCAGTTTTTATAATGAAATTATTCTAGTTCATGTATTACGCAATGAATAATGAACTATTGATCTTGTTTTTGCCAAAAGTTCATTATACATTTTATATATTATTCCACTAAAGCTAAAAAGGCTTTATATTATTTTATATGTGTATCACTGATAGGTATCAAGTACAGATTGAAATTTTATAAAAAACCTATCAAATTTCTATAAAATATTTGTATCAGGAATAGTAGGTATTAGGTATATGAGTATGAAAATATCTCGATTTTAGATCAGACAAAACTGCCTGATATATGATAGTGAGATTCATTTCAAATTCTTTTTTGTTCTCATCAAAATTCAAAAGGTTTAAAATTCTTTGCCAAAAATTCTTCAGAGATTAATTAAAAAGTTTTTGCTAATGAAGTAATGAATTTAAAAGTTGAATGAAATATTTTATCCATGTAAGTACATACAAACTCGTATGTAGATAAGTACTGCAAACTGTATAATATGGAAACAACATTTTTTTCATTATTTATTGATCACATTTTAGGATAAAATTCCAGAATGCTCGGATTTAATGAAAAGTGCTTTTGAAAAAATTTTTTGCAATTTTTCTAAAATTACAACATTCCGATTAAAGTTAGAGACTAACCAAACAATACAGATTACAAACTATGAATTAGAGTACTAGTTCATAGTTTATTCATCGAGTACCTACATTAATTAAGTACCTAATATGATGTCCCAGTAAAAAATTACTTTTGATACCCTTAACAATACAATACTTAACATGAGAATATTCAAAGATTATAAGAAAGTCAATCAAACAACACTCAAAACAACTTGAGAAAAATCTAAAAATTCGAGATTTTCAGAATAATTTTGCAAAAATTAGTAATATAACCAGCCAGATATATCAGTACAGTAATCGTAATCATTATAAAAATATTAAAAAGTTGAACGACATTTTGTAAAAATAAAGGTAATTTTTGAGCAAAAATTGTCAAAACTTTTGCAAAAGATATTTAAATTATAACTAAGGACCCTAGTTAATAATTGTGCAATAAAATGTAAAAAAAAAGTGTTCAAAAAGTATAGATGAGATAAAAACATTCAAAAATCTCAATAAAATTGAAAAAATACTTGAAAAATAGCCAAATTTTGATCAAAATGTGCAACTATTTCGCAATTTTTTGCGAAAAAAACAGAAAATTAGTTAAAAATCGAGCAAAATGAGCTAAAATTTGGATGTAAAAAGAATGTATAAATAATTATTTCTAAAAAATATTCAAAATTTGATCAAAATATGTAAAAATTTCCTAAAAATGTGAATAAAAATGAGCAAAAAGTATTTGTGCTCAAACAAGAATTCGAAGATTTCTGAAAAAATTTCAAAATTTGATCAAAATATGCAAAAATTTGATCAAAATTTGCATCAAAATGAGCAAAAAGTATTTGTGCTCAAACCAGGATTCGAACCTGGGTCATCACGGTATTGGGAAAAGTATGACTCCACAACGTGAGGTCCTAACCACTAGACTATTTGAGCTTTGTTAGGGAAATGTAAATAAATTCATATACTTGTACTCTGCCTAGTTGGTCATTTGTAGAGCATAAAAATGCCTGAAGCAAGTCGAAAAAAGTGATTTAAACTTGTTCTTTAACCACTTATACACTTTTTGATTATAATTAAAAATTTGATTTGAACCAATTCTTCATACTTGGCTACTTTCTAAAAGTAGTGAGACAATACTTTCATATTTAGGCATTATACAAACAGTAGTAATAAAGATGAAGTTAGCTAAGAAATCGTGAATTTAACCACAAGTACTTTGGTCTTATTTGCAAAAAATTACATTTAAAGAACATAATTTTATACTAGATTTAGATACTTGTAAATATGACCATCATGAAGCTCGAATTTTCAGAGATTTTTCACAAAATTTTGCAAAATTTTGAGTTTTTACTTGAATTATCATATTAATTCTAAAGCACTTTTTTTGCAAAAATTTCGAATTTTTGGTGAATTCAGTGTGCCTACTACCTACCTATGTCTCAATTTATCAAGCGCATTCTGGGAATTTCTTTTTAATTTCAGGAAAATGCAAAAAAATGGTCTTTTAAATTATTTTCGGTATTTTTCCACATTATCTATCTGGGAAGGTACTCTATGACCTGTATAATTATCCGTTAGATAAAATGACATGAAAGGGTTTTATCTATAAAATATTTTTTGATCTTTTTTGATTACGAATTCTGAATCAAGGTATCTTACCTACAATTATTCATATACATAAGTATTAGTAGTCGATCATATGTCAAGTATGGGGAATATTTCTAATCAATGTCATGTTGTCATAAAATAGATAAATTTTATCACAAAATGTTGACAAATTAGTGAGATACATAATACTCCGTATACTAATTACTTACCTAAACTATCTAGGTATAGAATTAGAAAATTGTATTGAACTATGTTCATAGGTTCCTAGATATATGTAAAAATGAAATTCAGAATTCAGATCCGGAGAATCCAGATCAATGATCTATTTAGTAGTAGAATGAGTAAAGTAGTAGTTTTTAAACCAATTTATTATCAAAATTTGAGTATCATAAAATTCTAAATTATTGTTTACAATCTTGTTCTTGTAAAATACTAATACTTGTTTAAAATTGCTCAGAAAAAAATAATGGATTGAGACTGGGCAGTTTTAAGTTTAAGTGTGAAAAATTAATATTTTAAAGGTAATTTCCATTGCAATTGTTTCAAAAATTGCACTCCATAACAAGGCATAATTACAAGGCAGTGAGAAATTATTGACATAAAAATATTCATCGATCGATTGTCTACATAATTTGGATTTTGAGTTCCGATTTTTTATACTTTTTCTCAAATATCAAGGTCAAGGACCTATGTACTTTGTAGTACATACTAGCAGTCTATTACTCGTATAAGTTTGGATAGTCTCAAAACTTGGATAATATTCGGTTTATTTAAAAGATGTAATTTCCCTTATCTAATATTGAAGTTATAGACCAAACAATGACATTAAATTTTATCTTAATAGACAATCTTGTATTCAGATTCAGATCGATTGAAAAGTAAAAGTTTTCCTGAAGAAAAAAAATCAATTAAATGGTTATTCAATGATGTAGGTCTTGAAAATAAAATTGAAAATGTCACTAGATACTACATTATACGGTACTACTATGTACTTACAAAGGTACTTGTACATATAGTAAGTAGTACATAGTCAATACTAGGTAGTCAATACGAGTTTAAGTATTTAGTTTAAACAAGTTTTATTTTTTTATGAGATCAAGATCAAGATTTTAAAAAAGATCCTTTAATTTAAATATCTAACATTACCTCTTGTTTATTACTCTGTTTATTACTCTATCCTGAATAATTGGCAAAAATATAAGCCAAATCATTTGAGTATAAAAAGTAGGCACATAGATACAAATGGCTAAATGTATAAAAATAACAAAATTTTCTCAAAATTCTGAAAAAATCTAGTTAGGTAAATGATAAAATTGCATTTTAAAAATAGAATTTATATAGGAATTTTTTTAATATTCACAAAAAGTAGATTTTTAGTAGAAAAGCCACATAGAAAAATTTTTGCAAAATTTCGATTTTAGAATTTTCAAATATTTTATTTATCTAGAAAACGATTACAGAAATTTTTCAAAATTTGGTCAATACAGATAAGTACCAATAATTTTTATATTTAGTAATCGGCTGACCTCAAAATTACAAGATAAAAATTTGTTACAAACTTAAAATAGGTCCAATATTCTAAAACTAAAAATGCAATATACCTATACTGCAGGTGCCAGGTATATGCCATAATTTACAGAAAAACATTGAGCAAGATATTTTGAACAGAAATATTTGCAAAAATTTTCCAAATTGATCAAAATTTGAGGTAAAAAGTGGGAATAAATTCTATTTTATGAATCGCAAGTCAAAATTTAAAGATAAAATATCATATACCTAAAACTTAAAACTCGAAATATATGTGAAATTTTCAAAAATTTTGGCTTAAATTGAAAGAAAACAGTTACACGAAATATAGTGGAAAGAAAAATTCGCAATTCTCAAATTGAAAATTCATTTTTAACATAAAAATTCATCTAAAATTCCAAAATTTGGATAACAATGCTCAACTTATACTTCTGCCAAAATGTGGAGCAAAATGCATTACGAGATCCTTTAATTAAAAAATATGCAAAATTTCGTAAATTCTTCAAAATTTAGGCCAAAAAAGCTCAAAAAATTAAAATATTTAGAAATCGAACCATAAAATTTAAGATAAAAATTCATTTAAAGCTCAATATATATCTGAAATTGTCAAAATTTTGGCTTAAATTGAAAGAAAACAGTTACACAAGATATTTGGGAAAGAAAAATTTGCAAAAATTCCTCAAATTTTAGTCTAAAAAGTGGTTAAAAAAGGTGCAAAAATATTTCCATATCGGGGAATCGAACCCCGGCCGTCCCGGTGAAAGCGGGAAATCCTAACCACTAGACCAATATGGAAGGCGAATAAAAATGGTGTCATCAAATCTTGTATAGAAATCGAGATCTTGAATTTCTTGCAGATTTTGAGAGATTTTGAACTTTGACTTTTAAATAATTTACACTATACCATATCACTATCATTTTGTATTCAAGTAATGTAAATGCAATTAAATGCAATTATCTTCTAGTACTATCAATGATTAATATTTGGTATAATTAAAGTGCTAACTATGAGTATAGTATCACCATTCATTCAAAATTACATATTACAAATTTTTTAGTCAACCAAATTAACATTAGCATCTACTCGTAGCAGACAGGCTTTTGAAACTTTGAGATTTTTTAATTTTTAAATGCTTGAGGAGTTCAATATAAAATTAGCTAATACTGGTACCTACCTAACTATATTTAAGTATACACACCATAGACCGTAGTATTCTAGTCCTAGTCTAGAAAAATTACTTAATAGATTTCAAGATATTTTTTGCCATTTTTAAGGTATTTTATATATTTTTTATGTAATTTCATATAGGTTACATACTTGTGTGAGATACTTGTAAACTTCTAGATATGCATAACTAATAAATTAGTCTAATTTCCATTGAAATAATGGCAAAAATTGCCAAGAAAGCTACTTTTTTTTTAGAAAAAAAGCTTTTAGTAGTAGATTAAACATTTTAAAAAACAAATTTGATCGTAAAATTTAAGTTTTTGAGATAATTCCCATTGTATTTGTACTTTACCACCTCAGAAAGATCATTATAAGTTAATATGGCTTAATATCCATTGAAAAAATGGTCAAAAAATGTCCAAAAATTGGTAAAAAGTAGCAAAAAAAGACGAGGTCGTACTGAGATTCGAACTCAGGTTCCCAGATTACTATAGTAAAAGGCAATTTCAGAGTCTGGAGTGATAGCCACTACACTATACGACCACAAGCGTCAAAATTCATTCTTAGGGTTTCTCAAAACTGACTATTTATTCTGACTACCTACAGAATACAGCCTACAGCTTTTTTTACAAAATTATTTTTAGATCTTTATATACTTAAATTCCTTATAGAAAGAATAGCAAAAATTTTAAAATATTTGCATAATTTAAGGAGCAGTTAAGTTCCTAGTAATAAGTACTAGAACTTTGTAAATATCAAGTTACTATAAATGATAAAATATGCTGACCTTTCCAAACACAAGATAAGGCAAAAATTATGTAATTTTTGCTCGATGTTTCTCTATTTATACAGGCTCATAATTTTAAAATAAGGTTTAAAAATGAAATAAAATTAGAAAATAATTGAAGTATTACTACTAACCAGGTAAATTGATATCACGGACCAAAACTACTCGATCCAATTATATTAAATGTAAAATTGAAATCAAAATCTAGATTTTTGCGCAAAATTTTTTGGACAATGTAGATAGTTACTCACCTAAAAATTTAAAATGTCAAATGAAATTCAAAGGTCAAATTTCATTTGACCTTTTAGGTCAGAATAAGCTATCTGCATTGTCCAAAAAATTTTACACAAAAATCTAGATTTTGATCTCAACTTTACATTTATTTAATATAATGGGATCGAGTAGTTTTGGTCTATGATTTCCATTTACCTTGTAAGTACTCTGTAATAAGTAGATAATTTAAGTACAAATTCAAAGCTATTTATTACCCAGCAAAGCTGGGTAATTTTTTAGCAATCTTTTTAGCAAACAATAAGCATCTAATTAGGTTTCGATTTTTAATAATATGTATAAAAATTTTTAGAAAGAATTTTCGAAAAATTTCATTTACTGATAGGTATTTTGAATTTTGAATCAAATGTCGAGGGGCTGAAATTTATTATAATAATACGAGTAATTTAATGTAACCAGTATTTATATACGTAGGAATAGGAATAGGATAAGCAAATTACTGAAATAGCTTACCTATTCCTGTATGATAAAATTTATCAAATAAAGAGTGTCTCAAAAAGAAAAGTTAAAATTAAAATTAAAATATTAATTTACAAAAAATATTAGGCTTAAATTAGGTTAGGTTAGGTATCGTGCTGGTTTACAAATACAATACAAATATAAGAAGCTAGATACCTAGTTGAAAAACTTTTACCGTTGACCTGCAAAATGTCCTAAAATTTTGGTTTTTACATTTTTTTGACTGGAAAACTCATTTATTTCTCCATTTATTTGAAAAATTTAAATTTAATCAATATATCCTATCCTAATAAACCCTTGACTAACTTGACTAAAATTTTATACGAGGAGTACTGAATTCAATAAATAAACATTTTGAGCTAAAATATTTTCGAGAAATGTACATTTTAAAATAGTTTGTAAAATTACAAAGCAGGTTAAAATAAGTGCTTTGAACTATTTTTTACAGGTCAAATGGTAAACAAGTATGTGTGTATTATACATAATATGTAACTGTAAACTCAACTCGAGACCAAAAGCTAGTTTTTCAGAGCTGAGCTGAGTCAAGTCAAGACAAAATATCGTTTTTTATAAAAAAAAAAATGCTATGTATTTCCATTCCGTTCTAAATAAAGGCAAGTTCAGATTCGAATTTTTTCAATTTGAAAAGATATGCTTGAGAGTTGATGAGAGTTGATAATATGAAATTGTAAATGTATTGGATTTTGGGTGAGTTTTAATTTTTTAATAATTTTTCGAGAAATTTTTGGTCAATTCTAATTGTAATTAAGTTAAAATAGTCATTAGATAATGTCATTAAAGTGTTTCTATTCAGTACAATGTCATTTTAGTCAGAAAATTGTCAGAATATCGAGATATTGTCAATGGTACCGGCTCCGGTTCAGCTCAACTTCAACTTTTCGACCTTTTACACTTGTAAGTAGGGTGCATTTTTATTTTTATAATTTATTCTTTAATTCAGTTCTGAAAGACCTAATTTGTCCTTGATTCTATATGTATTTTCTTGAAAAATCGAGGCTGATATTCGCCCACAAAAAAAACTTTTCGAGGGCCCTGTAAATTGTAAACAGAGATTGAACTTTTAAATTTCGCTCCGCTCTTCGCTCTTTTAAAATTTCTCATAACACTTGGTATATGACAGACCTGTCTGTCTTCAACATAAAATAAAATAATTATGGGTAATGGTAATGCTTTTGTATACCATGATCTTGCCTCATAACTCATACTCATAGTCATAGGATAGGCTGCAAATTAAAATAGCTAAAATATAATGAACACCTACCTATTCAGGACCCGACCCGCGATAATTATACATTATTATCTTTAGTATCTCTAGTATTATCTTTGGTATTATCTTTAGTATCTCGGGTCCGCTAAGTCTAGTCGTTTTTAGATTACAAGTAATTACATTTTAATTTAAAATGAGCTCGGTTTTTGTAAATAAAATATTTTTTCTCATTTCCAATTTAATTATAACAAAATAATATATATTAATATTACTATTACACAATATTATACTTCTATCGGTACTCGGTACCTTATATACAAGTTTTTCCGTACTTAAATATAGTCAAAAAAATATTCAACGAACATGTGAGAAAAATCGCTCGCTCCGCTCCGCTCCGCTCTTTGGTCGCTCCGCTCCGCTCTTTTTAAGTAAAAATTTTTTTCGCTCCGCTCTTTCGCTCTTCGCTCTTTGATCGTTCCGCTCCGCTCTTCGCTCTTTTAAAATCGCTCCGCTCGGAATTTTCGCTCTTCGCTCAGAGCGAGTTCAATCTCTGGCTGTGCTGTGCTTGTAGACTATAGTCTACACGTGTCCGCCCTTCTGTAGGTATGCGCATGTATACCAAGCATAGAACCGACGGTCAGGTTTTAAAATTTGTAACGGTCGAGTTGAGGTTTATTAACCTCAACCTCAGCTCAGGTTGAGTCGAGTAGAAATAAAAATTTGGGCTTTGAACTTTTATCTTGAGGTTCAAGTACCTATACTAGTAATAAGGACCCAATTATATATATGTAATAGGTATTAGAAGTTTACTTTTTTTAAATAATCTTCATTATGTACATAATATGTAATAGTAGGTACGTTTATAACTAAAACACAAGACATAAAATGCATCGTATTGAAATGTATCTTATACAGATACCCTATGATATGATACTTGCCTTTATTCTCAAGATGTACGAGTATAGGTATACAAGTAATTAATAAGAAATGTCAAGAAAATGTTGATAAAATTGAGACAAAAATTCTTAAAATGTAAGTCGATACTAAAATGCAATTCATAAATAACGCCTTTTCTTAGCATTTCTATTTAGATTTAGATTAGGTATAATATAATGTTTATAATTTTGCACATGTAAATTTAGATGCAAGTACATACCTACATATATGTATGCTAGAAATAAGGGCACAATTAGAATACGATTATTAGAACTTTAAACTTTTTTAAAGTTAATTGTTATCCAAATTGTAAACTTATTCATAGACTATAGCTATAGAACTTATCTTTATGCTATAAGATGTATGATGTACTACTCCCTAGTCATAAGTACCCATATGTTACAAAAGTATGTGACAAAAATGTTTAGGCCTTAGTATACTTATAGGCTTGATTGGATTTTTGAACAAGTGAGATATGAAATCGATAGGAAATTTAACGGAGATCACGAACCTCAAAATATTTCGCTGCTAATTCTAAGATGCACAGGTCAAAAGTTGTGGGCCATTGGACTCAAGACATTTTTTAAGAGATATAAATTGAAACAGACCAAAATTGCTCCAAATGGTTTGAAATGTTAAAATTTATTATTCCCATGCATAATGGATCTCAGAAACCCGTAAATTTTAACATTTTATAATGTATGTGTTGGAACAATTTCAGCCCTTTTCAATTTTTTCTCCCTTGTAATAAAAAGTAAGTATTTGGTTCATTGACATATTATTATAGCTTTAGACCTGTTAATCTTAGCATGAAAGGGTTTTGTGATTCGTGATTTCCATTGAACTGGCCTAAGGCCTAAGCATTTTTGCCACCTACTTTTGGAAAACTTTGTATATATTTATCAGGTATAAGTAGGGTACGTATTTAGGAAATGTCAAGAAAATGTTGTTAACAAGGTAACATTTTTATATGCACTTTCTCGATTGAAAATCTGTTCATATGGGGACATGACCTACCATTAGGGAT
>JAQIXA010004078.1:0-12237 GCA_034699045.1 Nanhermannia cf. coronata Gr-Ori-00579 | reverse complement strand
ATGTTAATCAAATGGGAAAAATCAAAAATGAGGTTTAAGTGGCCTTAGGGGTAATCGATGACGGAGATTCCGAATTTAAATTCAATTTAACCAAAAAATTGACCTTTGACCCAGAAAAATGGGTGACTGAGAAGTTTTCAATGCTTTGCTCGCACAATTCATATAATCAACATCTTGTGAGTTGATTAAAGCCTAGTCTAATTTTATTATGTAGTTGTAATACTAAGTTGTTTTTTTCAATTTATTTTACTAATATTCTCATTTTTTATTGAAACTAAATAGGTTGTAAAGATGGGCTACATTATATATTCGATATCAATTGTTCAGGAGGACTCTATTGTAAATCAATATCCAACAATGTCCGTGCCCAATTGACTAAAAGTGTGAATGTTGATTCTAGCGGATTTTTTTTCAGATATAAAAGAATGGAGGGCATGCTTTTACAGGGTATATTAGATCATTTGAAAAACCTCACACCATATGATAAACTTGAATACATCAAAATCAAAGGATACAAAATCATAAATTTCGAAAATTTCCATAAAAATGTAATACCAATATTAATTTCTAAAAATACATTTTCAAATGTCTTTGATAACAAGATAAGAATTTTGATTGAGTCTGAGTCGTACACATTTCTAACATGTTCTCCAATCTCACATGAAGGAATAGTATATTACAATTATTTGAGTCCAATCGATTGGTCAACATGGACATGTTGCCTAGCTACTGGGATTATATTTGCCATTATTTTCTTCAAAAGAGATTCTTGGTCAAGTATTCTTCTTATATATTTAAATTTGATTGATCAAGGTTTTAACGGAGGATATTTTAAGAGTAAAATAAAATTTTGGCATCTTTTCTGGCCATTATTGATCATTTGGATTTTAACTTCAATCGTTATAAATAATGGGTACAAAAGTTTCGTTACAACTGGAGTTATATCTCCGTTTAAATCAAAAATGCCAGAAATTCTTGATGATCTTATAGAAAATAATTTCACGACTTATGTGTCATTTCGAGATATAATCCAAGATGACCTATCATTATCCATATATTTATTTTTTAGACAAATTTTTAGAGATGCTTATGAGACTGTGTTTGATATGGACAGCCGTAAATGTATTTGCGACAATTTGACTCGATTTGATCCCGCCATCTATCACATTGTAGTCGATTATGCATATTATCAAGATTCTGAATGCTATGAATGCAGAATTCATAAAATAGATAAAAGTCAAATATTCGAAAATTAACAAAATTTTGGATTTCAGTTAATTCGACTATGAATCGAAATTTGAAGGATATATTACAATGTGATGGAAATTTTGTATTTGCATCTACAAATGAAATGAGAATTCTTCAAAAATATCTCAAAATTTATAGAATCAAAGGGGATTTTGTACTCTCGAAAGAAAAATATATGGAAAGATGGATTGGTTTCTATAATGGAATTAGTTCTGAACGATCAAATTACTATGAATATTTTATGGGACTTTTGAAAAAAATGATTGAGGCTGGATTACATTTGAAATGGAAAAATTATTTTGAAATAGAAGAGGAAAAAAAGGTGTGGGTTGTTTATTATCAAACTCAATTGAATATTATCAAAAAGTTAAAATTTTCTAATAGAGATTTTAGTCCTCAAAAATTAGTGTCGAATATTTTGACAATATTTATTATTATAAATGTTGGCCTTTTGTTCGCATTTATCAGTTTCTCAATATAAATTTGCTATTTTCAAAAAAATATTATTTTGAAATTCGCATTATACATTTTTGAATTGTATTTGGTGAAAAACTATAGACTTATAAAAACGAAGATATTATCACTCATTCTTAATCTTTAGCACTGACAAATTATGTAAATTATAAAGAAAATATATGAATCACAAACATAATAGAATATAATTTTCGATTTTTAAAACAATCCAAAATATTATACATAGAACAGAATTTCAATAGCAAAATTCAAATTATATAAAAAATAAAATCGAAATTTATTTAAATTTTACCCTAACGAGTCAGTCTATAGAAATTAGGCTTAACTATATGGACTATTTTTTAAAAAATCTAGAATATTCCAGAATTGTCTGGAAAGTAAGTACATGAATATCAAATAAATTTTCAAATCTTTAAAAACATGACCGATTTCTAAAAATTTAAGAAATTTAAGAACTTGACAAAGGATATCTTGGGGTTATAATGGGCATTCTCGTCTTTCTATTGAATCTTTGCAAATAATTTTCATTGTAAATTACCCCTTACTTACCTTACGTTACGTATTCAAAAATCGCGGATTTTAATTTTGTTCAAAATCTTTAAAAAAATTTGTGTGAAGAAAAAAGAAGAGATCGAGCATTATTGGAGCATACCTGCTGTGGTAATTTTTTTGAGGGCAAAACGAAATATTTTCAGGGAACCTGAATTCGATTTATTTTTGAAATTCCAGGTTTTTTTTAGAAATTCAGATTTTGATGATCCTCGGAGTTTATGATGACGGAGAATTCGAATTTAACCACCATTAGTGTCTAACTTTTCTCATAATAATTGAACTCCGAGGATTATCAAAATCCGAATTTTTAAAAAAAAACCTTGAATTTCAAAAATAAATCGAATTCAGGTTCCCTAAAATTTTTTCGTTTTGCCCTCAAAAAAATTACCACAGTAGGTATATATTGGAGTCTGTCAACGCGATAAAATACGATGATTTTGTTATAAATCTGCCAGTATTTTGCCCTTTTATTGGACAAAATGTTTTTTTATGGATTTTAGCATCTTGTGTGTGTTATTTTTTTTAAATATTTATAATTGTAGCTCAATTCTCTAGAATCTAAAGAGTATTTACCAAAGCTTCTAAAATCGCACAAAGACCAAAATTTGTTAGGCCTTTAATTCTTGATTCTATTCTAGATCAGCTTTTTATGAATATTTGGAATTATTGAATCATAATTAGCCAAGATAAACTAAAGAATACTATGCCTATAATATTTATATAACCATCATTTTGTTTCACATATATAATTTATATTATATTCAGTATTGTAACTGATAATTACTCCATATTATATACTTTTTATCTCTCTATATAAAAATATTTACATTATATAATGTACCTAAAATCTAAAATATTTATTTACAATATAAATTTAATAAGAGTTAAAAGGAATAATGGGATGTAAAATTTTTGTATCTCAGAGTTAGATTTCGTTGATGATGGCTCTTCTGTGGATGTCGGTTCAGCTGTAGTTGTGCCATCACTCTCTGCTTTCGTAACTGTAACTCTCGTTGTTGACCCTTTTGTCCAACAAGTGTCAAACTTTTCAACTATAGAAAGTCTTAAATTGAAAAAAAAACACAAATTAAAATATTAGAGCATATTTTATTTTAATTTTTAATTGTTTAGATGCTTAAATTCTCCATAAATAGGTGTCTTACATAATTTCAAATTCTCCGTCAACATTTGGAGGGCTCCATTCAAATCGCACACTTGTTTTGTTTCTATTATGCGCATGTGTCATTGTTGATTGAGTAATGCCTGCGCAATTTAGAGGCTTTGCGTCCTCAGCACTTACGGTAGGATTAAATGTCCCTTCAGGAGCCCAAGTTTCAGCCCCAATGGTCCTTGCCTGGATCAAAAAACCTTTAAAAAGAAAAAAAAATGTTAATGGGTATGTTCAATATTAATTCAAATTATCTACCTCGAAAAAATGGAGGGCCCCCTGCCTGAGTCTCCAATGTAACGCGTATAGTCTCATTCCCCAAGAGTGCAGTTTTGTCAAACCGGACGGTATATGGTAATGGAAGCGGTGCATCTGCCACATTATGATGTGGCTTAATAATAAAATGAAAATCAAATTTAAGCAATCTAGTTTGAATAATTTAACTTATACTTAGGTATTGTACATATTGGTCAATAAAAGTTTATTAATTTATTAATGAATTTAGGAGGAAAATATAATTGCCTTCACACCAGAAGGCAATAAATGCCAGAAAGCCCTTTAGAAGTTGATTATTTACAAAAAATTACCATCATTTCCTCACAGGCTTCCATTGGGGCCCCATCAGGTCTTCCGAAACTGGACCCGAGGAAAAGAGTTAGTAAAAAAGTAGCAGAGAAAAATTGTTTGAACATTTTGGACCAATGGGCAGACAAATACTAGACTATTACAGCACTTGGAATTTTTATAAAATATCAAAATCTAAAACCCAGTTTAGAGTGCCTATTGTTAACTAATTAGAAAATTTAATTAGTTTTCAATCTAAATTGATTATGTACAGATTGATAGTTTAAATATTACATAATTTTGTTCATTATTCATACAGAGTAATGTAATTATCAGCTAGTTTTTATATAATAGGGGGTAGATTAGAGATAGTTCAGATTTTTTTTGGAATTTGGGCAAAATGCATTAGAACTGAAATTTTTAATTCCATATACATATATATAGAGATACTCAAGATATTCTTAAACATTTAAGGTCAAAATAACAATGGTTCAGCATACAAGAGGTTGTTCAAATTTCCGAACTAGCCCTAATATGCCCTTACATATTCAACATGACACACATTTATATTTGATATTGAATAATATACTAAAATGCAATATCTAATTGTTTAAATATTTCACAACTTACGTGTCCTTATAAAAAGTTTTTATCTAATAGGTACATTTTACAATTAGGTATTTTTATCTTGTACATGAAGTTGACAGTTGGCATTATTATGACATAATCAAAAAATTTAATTAGGTGTAAAAATTTACATTCCATTTGAATATATAATATATATATACATACATATATGTATCCAAGTTGGTGTAAAACATTTATAGAAGCATATCTGTATATGGAATTTTAAGATCTATAGACTAAAAATGTTAAAAAAGTTATCTTTTATGATTCATAGATATCTCAAAATGTCATTTCATTTGACCTCATTTTAGGTTACTTTCATATAGTTATCCATACATTGATAATTTCCTAAAGTTTTATTTTTATTGTTTTGTATTTAAAAGTAATTTTATATCGAAATATTTTATGTATAAAGGCTTTCTGGCCTTTTTATAGTGTTAAACATCCAGAGGCTTAGAAGTCGAATAGAATCATTTAGAACATTCTTATTTTAGATTACCATAAAAACTCTACAGAGGATTTTAGAAAGAATACAATATCTAAATATGCTAAATAGTCAAATATTTTAAAAGAATGCCTACCCAATACTAGGGATTCCAAAACCTCGAGGTTTGAAAACCCCGAGTTTTTGAAACCTCGAGGTTTCGAGGTTTTGAAAATTTTGAATTTTGAATAAAAATAGCTTTTTAGGATACTTTTATATTTAGAAATATGAAATATATCTTTAATTTTCATAAATTTTTTGACAAATTTCGTGTTTTTTCTACCTCGAGGCTATTTTAAAAAACCTCGAGATTTCGAGGTATTGAAACCTCGAGGTTTCGAGGTTCATTTTTACCCTAAAAACCTCGAGGTTTCGAGGTTCGAAAACCTCGAGGTTCAATCCCTACCCTATACATATCTGTATAACTAAATTTTATTTAAAAACTTTAAAAACCAACTAAAAATCAATATCTGGATCCTCAAAACTACTAAAGGTTCAGCCTTATTCTGTTTTGGATTAATATAATTTGCATTTAATACAATTTTTATTTATCATAAAACATCTTGTATTATTCAAATTTTTGAAAGATTACTTACCTAAATAGGGTTAAATGGTAATCTTAAACAAATATTCAAAGAATATTGTTAGTTTTCAAGGTAAAACTGTCTTGTCGTATAGAATGGCATATCTTTAATAATTATTAATAATTGTACAAAATTTGCAATTGCTTTTGAACTAAAAAATGTTATTTTATTTTCAGATTTTAATTACAATAGTAATGCAATAGATATACGAATAGATATACGAATGTATATAAATTTAAATGATTATGACAGAATGATATGCCAATTATTTAAAAATATGTAAATAAAAGACTTAGAAAAGTTTTTTGATCCAATTGACAATATTTTTTCTGGTAGAGCAACCAAATTTAATGGAGCCCACATCATTAGAGGTGATTCCAAGGTCTTTTTCAATATCCATGATTTCAGTGACAGAGTCTTCAGTCGCTTCAACACAGAGACTAAAACCTGCGAAATCTGGTTTTGTATAAAATGTGACAGATGTTGGGCCAGAGAGAACAAGGGATTTGAAATGAAGATGTTCTACATTCAAATGGTCTTCGTAAATTTTGGTCTCATTATCACGATAGCCCAGACCCCCATAAAAGGTTAGTGCTGGAGCATTAATGTCCTCTGCAGAGCCAGCATATCTAAAAACAAACAGTTCAGTCAAACCTATGCATATATAGGTACAGCGTGTACAGGCTTTTTGTAAAATTTATTCAACAGATGCTAATAATTGTAGGTATAAAAATCCTGAATCCGGAAAAATGTACTTTGTTTGAAATAAAGCTGAATTTATAGGTTTTTAAAGGATAATTTTGAATGAATTCAAACGTAATCTCCAGTATTGAAAGCATAGAAATTCAACATTATCTCAAAAAATTAATTTTTTCCGGATTTTTATTCAATTGAGTATTTGCATCTCGAAAAAAATATTTATTAGACGTGTTACTCAATATTATGAAGTAACCCTATAAAGATAAGTAATCAATTCTAATCTAAAAAAATCTACTCAAAATGATTGCCTAAACCCAAAAAGTGTGGGAAGAGTTTGAAATTGAAAATATGGGGGTAAGGCAATGGCATTGTACCCAATTACCAATTTATATATGCTATCTATTTTGTTTAATATACCTACCTAATTGATATGAGTTTGCCCTGTACAGAAGGGTCAAGGGGGGCACAGCCATCAATTGTATTCGTTGTGACAACACCTCCAGAGTACTGAGCTCCTGTATAAGCTATCCAACTAAGAATAAAAAAATATTTTATAAATTGTTTAGTTTATATTATATTTGATATTTGTTAAGCTTCTTTCTATGTGTGTGCAGGTTATAAAAATTACCCAGGCCACCTACTAAATACGAGAATTGAAAAAAAAAATTAAAAATAAACTTACTATCCATTTCTACAAGCTGAACGTCCACCAAGTAAATTTTCAAATGACAGAAGATTTTTTTCATAATGTGCAGTCCTAATTGTAAAACTCGACAGATCTCGATCCGCGTGATTTGAAATCTCAAACCTGTGAAATAATCAATTATAAAAGTGCTTTCGATAAGTTAATGAAGCTTTCTAGTATTTTTATGCTATAATATAATGATTTATAGCTTCATTATCATTACTTTAACCAATAAGTTGACCATATAAATTAAAATTCTAATGTACCTACATAAAATATTTTATCATAAATTTAGTACTTTACAAAAAAATTCAATTTTACCCCAGATTTCAGTGCAAATACCGATTTTTAGGCATAACCGTAGATTGAATAGTATAGATATACGAATAACGTTCAAGATTTCACAATCATTTAAGGCTTCTTTGAGTAGTTCCAAGATGGCACTTTACTTTATAAAGATATACAAAAGATTTAATTTTTTAGAAAAATTTAGAAAAATTTTATAGGTTTCTATGCAAAATTCAAATAAAAGTGCCCCCTTGGAACTACTCAAAAAAGCTTTAAATGATTGTAAAATTTTGAACGGAATTGGTATATCTTTACTAATCAATCTTACGGTATTCCAAACAGTAAAAATATTGGGTATGAGTCAGGCGTATTGTATTTTACCGTTAAAATAATGAATCTTTGGCAAATATTTTGAAAATTTTCTAAAGTTTTAAAATCTTTTGATATAAATGATTTAAAAAAGCCAAAAAATATTTACATAAAAAAGTTTTACACAAATTTGCAAAAACCAAACTAATTAGCTTAAAATTTTGTACATATTTCTCTAGTTCTATTCTATATAGGATCTTTCTTTCTACTTCAAAATACCCTAAATTATCAACTTTGTAGATCAATTTAAGGTTATTCCTATTGCAAGGGCAAGAAGATTATCTTCTAATGGCACAAAATAGCCATGTCTAAAGTCTAAAATGTTTGATGAGTCCAAAGAAATTTTAGTATGAAAGTTTAAAATATACCTTATGTTGTCAAGTCTTAAACTAAGGGTATCTTGAAATAGTCCATTTTAAAGCTAACATAGGTTTGAAATCTATTGAATTTTTAGGTATCTTGACCTTTTAACAAACAAAAATTTCTTTTAACTCGTCAAATTATTTAAAAATTAACAGTATTTATGATTAGTATTTTTAAAATTATTTTATTATTGAGTTAGGATGATTTAACTCTACACATCTGCTCAGTTCGGTCGAAAAATTAAAATAATAATTATGTAAAAATTTAAAAAAAAAAGTCCAAATTACCAAGGAGGTGATTTTTGAGGGATGGGTTCTGTCACGGGTTCTGCGGTGGTAGGTTCCGGGGTTGGTGGTGGATCTTGATGAGGTGGAGGAGTCTCTTGACCACTTATTACCCCCACTAAGAAAATCGAACCTAGTAAAATTAAAAATTTCGAAGACATACTTGAATTGAAAATATTTGTAAATCAAATTTATTTGATTTTATTACTATAAGTATTTGGGTTGTAATGGGTTAGGTTTTATGATTTACAAAATTATTAACAAAATTTACTTGCTAACAAACAAGGCGTCTATACATACATTAAATATGATATAAATAATTTATGCTAATCTGTAGATAAATGCAATCTTTAATTTACTAGAAAACGTCGCTGATTTCAAGTGCAATTTTGAAGGATTCAAGTGTAGATTCATTAATGGAAATTTTATATAACTAACCTATATAAATAAATACTCTACAAAAATATTTAATAAATCGTTGATTGATGAAAAGTTTATATAATGATAGATGATATAAGTTAGAAATTTCTAATAAAAAAAGTTACCATTATTCAGGACTTAAGTTACGTCATTCGATTAAATAGAATTCATTTATCTAATTTTACTAATTTTTACTAATTTGATAAAATATACATGGTAAATCATTGTCATCAAATGACATCATGCAAATCATTGGCAGTAAATGTCATGAGTACTTATAAACAGTAATTTTTCTCTAATAAATGTTCATCCATTATTATAGTAAACCTCAAAATAAGTCTTATAATAAGGGTTCCATAGTACAAAGTCAACATAACTGAATTAAAAAAGTTGACTATTTAAACTAATACATAGTATAAAAATATAAAGATATCTATGTACCTATAGATAGGATACATACATAATCTTAGGCATAAAAAACAATGAAAAATAATTTTGAAACATAATCCAAGATTCCTAATATATAGAATTTACTCGAATTCTAAAGAAACTCATTTTTTTTAAATTAGGTCATTTCCAGGGCAAGGGATTCTAGGTTTTTTAGGTTTTTTAGGTTTTTAACCTAAATCGACTTTTTAAAACCTAATTTAGGTTTTTAGGTTTTTTAGGTTTTTAAACCTAAACTGGCTAAAATTCTGAATATTTTGTGCTTTTTTTGCCATTTTTGGGCAATTTGACTGTATTTACTCTGCAAAATTTTTGAAAAATCGAAATTTTTTTATAAATATTTGACTAAATTCATAATTTAAAAAATTTCATTAAAATAGCCCAAATTGTTTTATACTATTTTATAAAATCATCTCAAAATATAGTCAAGCAAAAAAATTTTAAAAACTGTTTAAATTTAATTGAAAAGGTAGTTTTAAGGCCAAAAATATTTTAGGTTTAGTCACCCTAATTGCTATTTTTTTAAGTTTAGTCACCTAAAACGCTAATTTTTTAGCACCTTTTAGGTACCTAAACAGGCATTTTTAACAACCTAAAATCCCTTGCCTTGGTCATTTCTAGTAAAAGAAATTTTCTTTCCATATTATTCCCTTTCAAAAGACAATAAATTGAAAAAAATACTCGGGCTTGTTTCTGGACTTGTTTCAGAATTATGGATTTTATGAACACATCTCCAAGTTTGTATAAAAAACTTTCAAGTCATAATAATAAACTTGAAAATTTTAAGACCCCATTTTGAAAATTAAAATATCTTTGAATATTTTAATGCAAATTTATTAAATAAATATTTAGGTATAGAACTATCGAGCTCCAGTTTGTAATTTTTTATTTCAAAATAAATAATACTATTTTTATGAATACTATTTCTCAATTTTTTGATGTATAGCCAGTCGTTATATCTGGCCATATTGTTGTTATGATATCCCAAGAACTTGTCCAAGATGTTGGAAATGTTCCTGGATTTGTACCAGTTGAACTAGATACTGTTTCAGTATACAATTGAGTTCCAGTTGTGTATGAATCAGACGATGAAACAGGATGTGTATATGATTGAGTTCCAGTTGTGTAAGAATCAGATGAGGATACTGGTACAGTTTGATGTGTTGGACCAACTGTAGTGGTAGTACCACCACCATTTCGTATATCAAAAGGAATATTTAAACAAATGTGATTTTGATCATTTCCATCTCTTAATCTCCAGCGTCCAATCATTGGAATCTTAAAATAAAATAGTTTTAACAAAAACCCAATAAAATTATTATAAAAAAAGAACCTGTGGATAAAGTTCGTTTATATGAAGATTCGCTTTGTAAATCAATTTTTGACCAGAACCATATGGACACCATCCTTCAGTAATTAAATGGCAAGAGGGTCCTTGAGGAGCATCTGGCCATGGTACCTCAATACCAGCAACTATGCCAGTTATATAGGAATTTAAAACTAGTGATCCTGAACCTGAGATTCAATCAATTTGAAATTTTAAACAATAATCAAAATTAATTTGAATGTTTTTTACTAACCAGTTTCAAATTCCATTTCAAAAGTGTAATTATTTCCAGTATAGATAGTACACGGAAATGAATCACAACTATCGGTTCTGAGAGCAATTAAACGACCATGCCTTCCCTCATTACAAGGAGTGAAATCATGTTCTCCAAATTCACCTCCATATGCAGATCCTGCTAAGGAAAGCAGAAAAAATACCCTAAAATTCATTTACCTTAAGAAATTTTTTAAACTTAATTTGAAATTTAAAACTGTAGGAATATTATGCCTAATCGATAACTTGAATTAAATGCCCGAGTTTTATATGACGGTTTCAAACAAATTTGGAATCTCGATCTCGATGGGCCCACTTGAAAATCATATAGGTACTTGTGTATTATGTCCTTTTGTTTAAAATCCATTTTTTGACATTTTTATCGCTGTCATTTTTATCTTAAATCATATGCTTATTATCAATAGAACAACATGTAAAAATAAGTGTTTATAAATTAAAGTAAATTGAAAATGACACAAAGTCATTGATTTACTTAACCTACCTATCTTATTAAATTTCCATCATATTGTTATAACTGCGAAGATGTGATATCTCGCCTAACTATCGATCCTAGCCAGTTATATGAAATTAGATAAAGGCAAAGGTTATGAGGCTTTATTTAAAGGAAAATAATGACTCGAAGTATTTATTAAATATCAATTTAGAATTAGAATTGAATGACAACTAGAATAAAAATAATAGTGCACATTTAAGGTATTCACTCGAGGAACAGACACACATAGTTCATAGTGGTACACACATAGGTACTTGTACAGTCATAATACTAGTAGTAGGTAGTAGAAGACTGGACGGGAATTCAATAAACTTTTGCGCATTTGCTTAGCAAGAAAATTTGCTCAGCAAATGCCTAACTTATGCATTTGCATAACTTACGCATTTGCTTAACTTACGCATTTTCCTAACTTACGCATGCCTAACTTAAGAGTGCTAGAACCACTCTTATCTTCTTGCGCAAATACTTTTTAACTGAAATTGTTAGTTTTTTGATTAAATTTTATCAATATTGGGTCAATTTTATTGTTTGTTAATAAATTGATAATCATAATGTTAATTTAAAAAGAAGATAAGAGTGGTTCTAGCACTCTTAAATTAGGCATGCGTAAGTTAGGAAAATGCGTAAGTTAAGCAAATGCGTAAGTTATGCAAATGCGTAAGTTAGGCAAATGCATAAGTTAAGCATTTGCGTAAGTTACGCAAAATTCTTATTGAATTCGGGTCCTGGAGTCTGAGATTCGAGAATTCTGGCGCAATCCGAGAAAGTCAAACTTCAGTAGAATTATTCATCAGAGACAGAAATAGTGAATGAGGCAGGATGAGACACATTTCTCATCCTCACATACACAGTAGGATTCACATAGAA
>JAQIXA010004077.1:0-12238 GCA_034699045.1 Nanhermannia cf. coronata Gr-Ori-00579 | reverse complement strand
ATTTCACTTTACCTTTTTAAGACTCTTTGGAAGGAAATTTTAAAACTTAAAACGCCTAAATACTCTCATCATAGTTGTATTCTTTTCTCTCATTTTTTAATTTGAAATCCTAGTTTTCGCTCATTTGATTAAAGAATATCTAGGTTTTCACAATCGAAGGTAGAATACCATTAAATTAATATTCTAAATCAAAGTTCTATTTAGTCATTGTAATTAGAGATTTCAAATTTTTAGAAACGTGTGCTAAGAACATATAGAAACATGTACTATCCTAACTTTAAGTTAGTTGTAAGGAAAGTATTGAAATTTTTTCAAAAATTGGTCGGATTTTGCTTAGAAAGGAAAATTTTTAGATCAACTCAAGATCAGATGCAGTTAGGTACATTACACTGAATTTCACTGCTCCAAACTTGTTTCGAAATTTTACAAAATTTTGAATAAAATTAATTTAAAGGGCTTTCAATTTCTAAGCTTTTATTATTTTAATTTATTAGAAATGACCGTACAACCTCTCTATAACGTCTTCTTTATAACTAAACCTGCTTTATAACGTTACCCAAAACAACCTATACTTAAGCTGAAAGCAGCCTCATCTTGTAGTAATTTAAAAAATTGTCATTTTACTCGTAGTATGTAACAAGATTTTAACTAGACCTATTTTTAAAGAATTTCATTAATATTCTTGATTTAAATACTTTTATGATACAGTAGTATTCTTATCTCTCAATTTTCAAAATCCTAGTTTTCATACTGTAGCTAAATGGTCTAAAACTAGGATTTCATTATGATTTAGATAAGAATATCCTACAAAAATTAACTATAGGCATTAATAGTGTAGTAGATATTATGAGAAGAATGATTCTGTTGAGTAACTTACTTGATGTGTTTTTTTAGAGATTTTAAAAACAGAGCTCTCATATTACACATAATTTTATGTGGTTTAAAGGCATAAATAATCGCAGTATATAGTATAAGTATGTAGGTATGTATAAGTAGGTAGTTACAGGAAAAGAAAAAATTTGAGCTTAATTAGAACGTGAAATAAAATCTGAAATCTGAACACCCATATTTTAAATTACACTCGAGTTAACTACCATACTCTATAGTATACAGATACTCTATAGTAAATAAGACCTATTTAAAATACTTGTATAAATTATATCAAGATCATTTTACAATACTTATTATTTTGTTTTTCTAGGACAATTTGGGCTTGTCTTACCGACCGAATGAAGGAGCCAAGCTATTTGAACCCAGAAATTGTAAGTACAAAATTTTTTTTTAAGTTCATTATTCTAATGGTATATATAGGTATGTACATATAATCAGATAAATCATCATTCAAATGAGTTTAATAAGCCTGCAATTACATGCGTATATTAAGTAGGTATAGGATTTTGCATTTATTTCATTGTATTGTATCTGTAGGACTTAATTGTTGAACATTTCAAATGCTGGCAGGGGTTTTAGGAAAATGTACAGTTATTGATTTCAATATTGTGATTGTGATATTGGCAATTCTTGTATGTATATGTAAGTACAAAAATTTCTAATTCTATTTCACAATATGTAGACTAACTGTGTAAACTTTAAGCAAAAAACAATCTAAAATTACAATCGATATTTGCACTTGGTTTTGAGAACCAAATTGATTCAAAATTTGAAATTTCGAGCCTAAATTTAAGGCAAATAGGTTCAAAAATCTTAAATCAGAATGCTGTAAAACAACAAAATCACTAAAAATTTAGAAAAATTTGGAAATTTCTGGTAATTTCTTCTGCAAAAAGGACCAGCAGAACTTTTAAAGATTTTAGCAAATCTGATTTTTAGAAATTTGGAGTAAAACACCGATTTTCATTTAAGTTTGCCAAAATTTGCAAGATTTTTCTTAAAGATTTATTGATTATTTTCTTGTTAAATTGAGGTATAGTTATACAGATAAAATCACCAAAAATTTAGAATTTTTTTTTAGATTTTTACAATAAAGTACCAAAATAGCAGTCGATATTTGCACTTGTACTTTAAAACCAAAGTGGTTGAATATTTGAAATTTCGAGCCTAAATTTAAGGCAAAAAGGTTATTAAAGTTATCCTAATCCGAATGCTGAAAAACAGCAAAATCACCCAAAATTTAGAAAAATTTGGATTTCTAGTAAATTTTCTACAAAAAAGGGCCAGAATTTATGAAAATATTAGCAAATCTACTGATTTTAAGAAATTTGTAAAACACCGATTTTCATTTAAGTTTGCCGAATTTTGCAAGATTTTTATTAAAGTTTTATCGACCGGTTTTGTGTACTAAATTTTTAAATTGAGTGTTTATAAAATAAAAATATTTTTCTAGTTTTTGCACAAAGGATATCTTGTGGGGTTATAATGGGCTTTCTGGTCTTTATATAAGGTTTAACATGTAAAGGCCTATAAACCGAATAGATTCTTTGCACAAAGCTTTTATTTCCTTTAGGGCTTCTTTACGATTAAAGTGATTTTGGTTTTTTTTATTGTAAACTTTATTTTTTTTCGGCTCAATTGAAATCTGAGCACTTATTGTCTACTTTATCTACTTTATCTAGGATATTCGCAAGTACTAATGAGATGAGGAAACTCTATATCTTATCTCTCATAAGTATATAAGTAGGGCTTTTACCATTAGTGTAAGTCTGAGGTACTTTATGTAGTATATAAGTAGATATACCTACTCGTATTTGTAGGTATAAATACATTTTAATTAAACAGTTGATTTGCACTAGGGTAAGAAAAAAATGTGAGATTCTAATCTTGAAAAAAAAATCTCGAGATATTTTTTTTTATTTCTCATTAGAAATAGTACAAAGAACTATCAGTAAAATAATCTGAGTTCTCTTAAATGAGAACCTGACTACTTATTTGCTTACTTTCTTTCTCGATTAAGATCTTTACAAATACAAACAAAAAGCTCTGCAAGAAGAGATTAAGATTTAGCAAAATTTTACTGACATAAGATCCATTAGCAAATGATCATTTAACTACTAATTTGACAAATCAAAAAAGGTCGAAAATTTTCTAAAAATATCGCAAAAATCTATCTTTTCATAATATAAAGAACATGAATTATATCCCAAAATTTGAGTTTTCTATTATGAATACATTTCTGCTAATAAAATCTTGAAAATTTGATTATTTTTGACCAAAAAAATGACCAAATTTCTTAAAAAGGATCATTTTTGCGTGAAAAACATCACAAAAGCCCACCTTTTTCAGATAAAAGAGTAAATTAGGGCCAAAAATTTGGGTTTATATTTCAAATGCGTATTTCTATTCAATAAAATCTTGAAAATTGGATTATTTTTTGCCTAAAAAAGTTGTCAAATTTCTTAAAAGACCCTGTTCGTATCATCGAACTATTAAAAAATGGCAATTTTTGCCTAAAAAGTGGCCAATTTCTCTAAAAACGGTATTTTTCTCTAAATTTAAAAAGTATCAACCAAATTCTCATCTTAAAAATATAACTTTCAAAATCAAGTTTGTATCAGATGCTTTTTAAAGCTAAATTGAATTTTTAAAAGCTCCGATTTAATCTCATCACTAATTAGAATGTACCCCTAAATTTTTGGTCTAATTTTACCCCAGTATGAAATTAATCCAAATTTTTTAAAAATCCTAACCTAATCTAAACTAAATAAAAAAAATTTAGTGTTAATTTCATACTCGTACAAGGGTAAAGTTAGACCAAAAAAATAGGGGTAAATTCAACCAAAATAGGGATGATATTAAACACAAGTCATTTTTATATAAGACACTGTTTTTCCAGATCTTTGGATAAATTCACAAATTTCCAAAAATTTCGTTTTACTTTTAGAATTCGGCGTTTTATAGCTACTGGATATTTAGCTTAGAAATACTCGAAGAAAATTTTCTAAATATGGTACCCTACTTGCTAATGAACTAATGACCTCAACAAATGTATTCTCTGGACTAATTTTAGTACCTAACTAATTAAAGGGCAAATTTCGACCATTTTACTTTAAAAACCATTTAATTTAATAGTATTACAATCTCACAGAGTAGGGTATAATTTGAATTCTCATAATATTAATAACCCATTATACTCGTACTACTAGTACTAAATAGTGTTAAATTCCATTTGGTTATTTCTGAATTTCTGTAGATGATACCTGCTATTTATTAAAGGCGTACCCCATTGCATGTGAATGTCTAAACAAGTTAAGTCACGATCTCCGAAAAAAAAACACAGGGTCTAATGTAGGACTTAAGGGCGTTATTTCTCTAAATAAAATAAAAATATTCATTTTTCATTCTCACATACACAACTAACTATAAATATCATTCCATAATCATCTAATGGTTTGCTTTAAGGATGAAAAAATGATCATTTATGCATTTAAATAATTTTCAGAAATCAGATTTCAAACTTTTCTAAAACTTTTTCCCAGATTTAGAGTTACCATTAGGGGTAGAATTAATCAAATTTGACTTTGGTAAATGGTATTTAATATCTCTAATATCCTAATAACCTTGGTCATGGTCTTTCTTAGAAATCTCAAAAGTTTGAAGAAAAAAATTCCTGTTCATAGTATGTACTGATAGTACAAGTATTATAGAGATCATTAGAGATCCTTTTGAGGATCATTTATCCTACTAGTCTAGTCAAGTCTTCTAGTAGTAAAGTGTTCTGGGCGTTGCATCAAGAATTTGGAAAAAATTCAACATTTCAACCTCAACATAATCGAGCCCATCCAAGACCAAGACCAAGACCAAGACAAAAGTCAATGTCAAGACTTTACTACATATAGTACTATACATACTATACTAAAGTATATAAAAAAGCTTGTAAATTTCAACAAAGTTTGATGATCTCTCATAATATGGAATATTTCTTATTGTTGGAACTTTTCAAATATTTTTTAAATGATAAAAATGCCCAGGCATGCATTTAAAAAAGCATCCAACTAGCTAGTCGAGCTTTTTTTCCAACTCTTAATTGAAACTCATTAAAAAACTTGTTAATTACCCCCTTATTATACATTTGAAATACTTTTTAAAGGATTTCAAATTTCAATGGAAAGTATACATACTCGTATTAGATAAGAGTACTATAAAAAATAATAATAATATATAGTAGGTATAAATGATCACAGCTACTCTAACTTGTCAAAATAAGCGAAATTTGCTCAAATTTTGTCAGATAATTTCTCTCAAATGTCTCGATTTGTCTCGGTTTTCAATTTAAAATTTTGGAAATTTTGTAAATTACAGCAATATCACACCTCATAAGAAAATTTTGGTCAATTTTTTGTTCAAAAATTAAAAAAAAGTTGGTCGAATCTCTATTTTTTGCAATTACCTACTTGATACTTATAAAATTCCAATTTTTTGAAAAATCAAATTTTGAATCCGTTTTTCAAAATTTTAGCATTTTAAATGTCAAAATTTATCAGAAAAGTTACATCCCTCTAAATGGCAGTTTTTTTTCAATTTTTGACAATTTTCTAATTTGACAAAATAGTCTCATTTTTTTCAAATATGAACATGAAATCTAGTAATTATTCTTAAATACGCAGATATATTTTTAAAGGATTTCTTTCAATTTCTTTCAACATTCTAGTATAAATGCTCAAAAGCTACTACTGATATAACTTGTGATCAAAATAAGCAAAATTTGATCAAATTTTAGCCAAAAATTTCTCTCAAATGTCTGGATATGTCTAGGTTTCCAATTTAAAATTTTGGAAATTACTATAATATCACACCTCCTAAGAGAATTTGGGTCAATTTTTTGTTCAAAAATTAAAAAAAGTTGGTTTAATATCAAGGTCACAAAATTTGCAATTTCCCAAAACAATTTAGCTTATAAAATTCCAATTTTTTGAAAAATTTAACCAAGTTTTGAATCCGTTTTCCAAAATTTTAACTTTTTAAACGTCAAAATTTACATTAAAAGTTACATCCATTCCATTATAAGCACATTTTTAAAAAATTTTTGACAATTTTGTAATTTGACAAAATAGTCTCATTTTTTTCATGCTACTACGGAGCATAACTTGTCAAAATAAGCAAAATTTGCTCAAATTTTGCCAAAAATTTCTCTCAAATACTGTATCTTGATCTTGATTTGTCTCGGTTTTCTATTAAAAATTATGGAAATTTTGGAAATTACAGTAATATCACACCTCATAAGAAAATTTGGTCAATTTTTTGTTCAAAAATTAAAAAAAAAAGTTATGAATTTCTAATTTTATCACAAATTTGCAATTTCAACTTGACTTATAAAATTCCAATTTTTTGAAAAATTTAAACCAAGTTTTGAATCCGTTTTTCAAAATTTTAACTTTTTAAACGTCAAAATTTACACTGAAAGTTGCGTGTGTGGCATTTGCATTTTTTTTCAATTTTTGACAATTTTGTAATTTGACAAAATAGTCTCATTTTTTTCAAATATGAACATGAAATCAAGTAATTATTTCAAGATACGCATATACATGTGTATTGATAAAGGGTAATTAAAAATACATAACTATACATAGAGATAGTAAAAAAATTACACTATTTCATAAATAAGTAGGACAAGTCTGAGCAAAAAAGCAGATGTTTTTTATATTGAGGATTGTTTTTGTTTGTTTTTCTAATTTTGAGAGATAAAAATTTCCGATAATTATCTCTTTTATTTTTGAAAACTTTCTCATTTCAGGTGTCTATATTTACTTGTACATATACCTGTAGTACTTACAAACAAGGCAGGTTTTAGGTATATATTAAATAGTAAAAGTATCAGTATAGAAGATACAATTAGAATAAAAATATAAAACTCTGATGATTTATATCTTGGATCTAACACTACTACATTACAGTGTATTCTTATATGGGCTTGCCATATTTAGAACTTCATTTACATTTTCATAAGAACACCTGACTATAATAATTGTGTGTATTTTATTTACATTATTTAAATATCCTCAATAAAACTACTAGTAGGTAGTACTATACTCGTATAGGTAAAGTACAATGAGCTTTTTATATTTAAATACACCTACGCAAAAATTCTCAAATTTTTTTGATAAATTTATGACCATCTGATTTCTTTCATTTGAGATTTGAGATGAAATACTTGAAATACTAGGCGAAATGAACAATTGTTTTAGGGGATTCTAAGGGAAATTAGTAAGTTTTGAACTTTTTATAATCTTACAGAAAACAACATAGCTTTTAAGGGTAGATTAGGAAAGGTTAGGAAGAATAACAGCAAAATTTAAGATTTATTTGTGTATAATCTTACATTTTAAAATTCATTTTTCTCTGTTTTTTAGTCATTAACTTGAGATTTTGGTTTAAATTCGAAAAAATTATAATTGCAGATCGAAGATTTATATCAGAATTTCAGTTTCTCGAAAAATCACCGATATTTTACGCAGATACTCCTAAAATTTCAAAAAAAAAAAATATCAAGGTCCAGGGATATAGGAATTCTGACACCTTGTTATTTGCCTAGTTTTTGGTTTGGATACTTTTTGTATGCAGTTTGTACAAAATATGAAAAAAATTCAAATTTTGAAAAGTTTCTCTTTTTTCTTACAGATTTACTTCGAGTATTTTTAAAATTTTAAAAGCTAAAAGTAGATATCTGTTGTGTAGTTGAGCAATTAATTACGTTGGAATGGGCAGATTAGCTTGAGGTATTTAATCTGAGGTCCTAAATCTTGTCAAACCCATTGTCTAAATGACTTGAGAATTACTAACTATGGATTATCTCTCTATAGTCTTATTATAGCTTCAGGTTTGAGATTTGCATAAGATTTTTTTAAATTTTAAATACTCTTGTCATTGTCAATCTTGTGGTCAGTATGGATCTAATCTATATTTATAATTGAAAAAAGGGTTAATTTACCAGCTCAATTACTATACGGTAGATACAAACCATTTTAGTCGTACTTGTAAATAATTTTAATTTTATATTCTCATCATATACTCGCATATCTGTTGATTAAATTATAGGCAAAATTTGATTTCAAATATCTAAATTTGGAATATATGTAATTTAAATTCTAAAACACAAGAGAATTAAGGACCTTAAGGATCCTTTTAGGCTTTTTTAATGTGTATCTGTATATGTAAGCAGTTTATATACTCGTAAAGGATGTATTCGGCTTTCAGGCCTTTCAGTGTTAAAGCTTTTAATAGCCAGAAAGCCCATTAAAACCCAAAAATATCCTTTAAAAAAATCTAAAATTTTCAATTTTATGCTTAAAACTTACTAGGTATTACAGATCTGGCAAGAATTCTCAAGAAATTCTATCAAGATCTGATCCGGATTTCTGGCATATTTTACAAAAGAGACAATTTAAAATACACCCAAATTATATCAGAGCAATTACACGAGAGCAATCTAACTATGTAAAAAAATTCAAATTTTCCACATTTTATCACCAAATTGGCCTAAAATCTCAAAATTTAACATTATAATCTGGTACTATCTATAAGTATTCTTCATTAATAAGGTTATTTGTTCATCAAAAGTTATTTCAATATTGTTATAAATTGAAAATGTTGTTCATATTTGAGTATTTCTTGGAAAAAGTTGAACGAACTTTAGAGATAAACACTCATTTATCGTACATATAGATATAGGGAGATCCTTTATTGATTTCTCCAACTCTTCAAGTATGATTTTGTTTTATTGATGAAAAAATACCTTGTCTTAAGTTACACTTAAGGTATGTATATACAAGGATATAAAATGTAGTTATTTTTTCGTAGTACCCTACTAAAGAACTTGAGCATGTTCATGAATAATGATGTGAATTTAAATATTTCCAAATGCCAAGCCCTCTTATGTATACTACTGTACTACTGTAGTAGTCTTATGGGTCTTATGGAAAATTTTTGCCATTTTTCAAACCTCAACTGCCGTTAAATTTGTTAAATTTAAACATGATTATCTACTACTGTAGATACTGTATAGTAGATACTTTGTACTAGTACAGAGTATTATTGGACAGCTGTTTGTTTTTGTTTGTTATATGATACAGATACATATACTACTGTGTAGTTAAGTAAGTAGTTAAAAATAGTTGTGAAAAAAATAATAAATTATTTTGTTGTATTTTTGTATGGTGTAGTGAATTCATTAGGATAGGAGACATAAATTATTTTTTTTCTGGCCTATTTATACACACTTTGTACGAGTACTCGAAATAAATCTTCATTTTGAGGCGAGAAATATGTTGATGAAGATGAATTGTGAATTTAGGAGTGATTTAAGTAAGGCTTTATAGTAATTTGGGTGATTTAAATATAGGTTTAGGACTGACAACAAAGTGGCATTTAGATGCAAATCAAGTCAGTAAAATCTTAAATGTGAATGTGAGGTATGAAATGGCAAAATTTGGACAATCATAAATGTGTAGAATAATTTGGTAAATTTTGATTTTTAAGAAATTTTGAGAGTATTAGCTCGTGTTCAATCGTATATTTGATCAAGGGATCTATTGGGTTTTCAGGATTTGCATGTTAAAACTCATTTAAAGGCCTATCATTTATATTTGTTGGTCCAAAGTGAAGTCAAATCTAAATCAAAAATTTCCAATTTTTGCCAGAGTAAAATTTTAAATGACATTTACGGGAAAAAATTGTAAAATTGGATCAAGGAAACAGGCTTTCAGACCTTTCCATGTTAAATCTCATATAAAGGCCAGAAAGACCACTAGAACCCAAAGATTTACATTTGTTGTCTTAAAGAGCAGTTTTATCTACATAATTCAAAAATTTTGCATTTTTGCCTTAATTAAATTCCAAACAGCATTTACCGAAAAAAAAAATTGTAACATTGGACAAAGGATTGGCTTTTATATGAGGTTTAACATGGTAAAGGCCTGAAAACCGAATACATCCGTTGTCCCTTGCTAAATTGCTGGAAAACGTGATTTTTAACATTTTACATCTTTAAATTATCCAATCTAACTTGAACTTGGCAGGTCTCTTTTTTTAATAGCATTTTTTTCAAAATTTTGCTCAAAATTTCATCTTACAAGAATATGGACAGATTATGATGAGATTTTTTTACGACAAGTTGAATTTTACCCCCATTTTGATTGAATTCATTCCTATACTTTAGCCTAGCTTTACTCCTGTATGGAAAAACCCCTATTTTTTTAGCTTATTATAGGTCAGGGTAAGTAAAGATTTTAAAATATTTTGGGTTAACTTCTTACAGGGGTAAAGTTAGACCAAAATATAGGTATATTCAAGCAAGATAGGGATTAGATTAAATCGGAGTCTTTGAAATGAAAATAGCCCCTTATCTTTAGAGTTTAGATCTCATAATTCGATATTTTACATAATGCAAAATAGCATAATGAAACTTTTGAAGAAATATTTCGAAAATTTCAATAAAAAATTTGACAAATGAGGTTAAACGTATAGTATTTTTTTGAAATCAAAATAGAGAAAATTAGACCAAAGATATAGGGTTAAATTCAACCAAAATACTCTTATCCTTAGTTATGAGATTTTGCTTTTTTGACAAAAAAAATGAGCTTTTGTCAAGTTCCCCAGACATTTTATTCGCATTTTAAAATATAAAATTTTATATTTTTTTATGATTATTTTTAAGATTTATAAAAGTATCTTTTGGAGCATAGTAAGTACAAAAGTGTGTGCATGCTTTTAGCTTGATTTTGAATTCTTAAATTTTTGATTTCATCAAATTATAATCTCCTACACAAATAAATACTTAATTTTAAATATACCATGTAGTATGTACACTAGGTATATACCTACCCCTGCTGTTGATTTCCCTTTTGAGAAAAAAATCTCATTAAATCGTACATGTTAAATGTTCAAATAAATAAATAAAAAAATTTACAAGTCAAGTTGTGCCAAGTCTGCTGAGCTCTGATTCAGAGTGTCTGAGAAAAGGAAATCAATTCGATAATTTAAAAAGATTTTTTTTATCTACAAATTTGTGATAAATACAACCTTAAGCTCAAAGTCATGATTTCTTACCAGTAGTACTAGTACTTGTATCTTTGATATTTTGAAGCTAAAAATTTGCTTATTTTTTATACGAATTTAATAGTTTATAGTAGTATAAATAGATTGGTAAAGTAACCTTGAAGGATTTTTATAAAGTTTGTAAATCTGAATAAGAAATGTAGAGAAATTATTACTAGTCCTGTAGCTCATAATTTACCCATGATACTCATATGTAAATTATAGTACTAATTTAAGCTTTTTATACCAGATTTTAATCATTCTAGACTATCTAGTAGAATCAAATCGATTTAATCTAGTCCATATTTTGGTTGAATTTGCTCATATATCAATGGTCTAGCTTCACCACTGTGTATGGAATCAACCTAAAATTTTTGAAAATCCTAACCTAAACTAACATAACCTAGATTAAACTAAAAATATTGATTTAATTTCATACAAGGGTAAGGTTAAACTGAAATTGTAAGGGTAAATTCAACCAATATAGTGATGAAATTAATCACAATATTCAATTTCTAATTCTCAAGTACCTATACCTAAAATGGTCAAAATTGAAATTTTCTGAGGAATTCTGGAAATTTTTAAGTAATTTTTTAAGGTCAGTAGGGTTTTTAAGGGTTGAAACTTGACTCAAAATTTCATAAGATATGTGCTTAAGTTTTCAATTAAGAAACTTGTTTAATTTTATAAATAGGTAGGGTACTTTAAATATTTTGGATTTTTGTAAAAAAGCCATACCTTCCTTGGATTTAGACAACTAACTCTATATTAGAATTTTGAGTAATTTTTATACAAATGTGGAATGTCATAATAATTTAGAAATTTTGATAAATTGCATTCAAACCCTTTATATACTCGTATATGGCCATATATAGACCTATGTGACAGATACAGTAGTCAGTCAGTTGTGGAATTTAATACATTAATGCATTCGAAAAGTACAAAAACAAGAAAAAGTGATAACAAGTCAAGACTGTCTTACAAGTCTTACAAGTCTTAGAAATCTCAGTTTTGAAATCAAATTTTTAAGTACAAATATCTACTTGACTTTGACTGTAGTATATTATGCACTACGTAATATATACATAGGTATATGCATTTGCTTAACCTTCAAATTTTTTTACATTTTTTTCACCTCAAGAAGTTGAAACTTGAAATCTTGTGATAACACCACAAGAGTAGAGGTAGACTCCAGCCGAGAGCATAAAAAAAGTGCTTTTTTAAAAGAACTTTTAATAATATTTAAGTTACA
>JAQIXA010004076.1:0-12239 GCA_034699045.1 Nanhermannia cf. coronata Gr-Ori-00579 | reverse complement strand
GTTATGTTTGCTTTAGGTTAGGTTAGGTTAGGTTTGTGGCGAAAAGGTGGACTGCCACGGGTCGGAGGTCAAATGTTCGCCCGAAGGGCCAAATTTTGACCTCCTGGGAACTTTCTCGACCCATTGCGACGAAAAAAAAAATTTCGATTTTTTCAAAAATTTTCTAAGTCCCAAAGTGGTCCTATTTGGTAAAATCCAACCAATTTAGAACAACTTTTATCATATATAGGATCACATAAAATAACATAATTCCCTCCCCTTCTCTCCCCCAAAAAAATGAAAATCAATTCGATGTTCTAAATAAAGCAATGTATTTTGTGATATATTGTCCAAAAAAGGATACCTACCAATATTATGGTTTCATTTTCATGAATAATGGAATCTAACGCAAAAACTTTTAGATCATTAATGTTCATGTTCAAATTTGGGTTTAATGAAGTATACAAAAACTGATATGGCACAAAATCATTCAATACCTCAATGGTATACTATCATCCACATACAGAACAAACGTCTTTCCTCAAAAGTTCGAGCTAATTAATATGTTGTATAAGTTACATATCAGGTAGGGTAACATACTTATATATATACCCTACATTTACGGAATAGGTACAGAAACAAGCAAGTCCTAAACATAAATTATAAACGGATCTACACTAATAATTCTCAGTTATTGTTCTGCTCGAATCTTTTAAATACGCTCTATTCAAGTGTAACCTACAGAGAGAAAACTGGTAACAATGATAAGAAGCTAGGGAACGACATAAGAAGTTTAATAAAAATAAGTGATAAAACCTAAATAAGAACGATGGATGAATGGATGACACTACCCATTACATAAATACTTATACCCGCCTGTTGGTAGGCATAATTACTTTAATATTTATAAAGGCTTGTGCGGTGTAATGATAAGATAAATTTCTTAATTAAGAGCTATTATTAATATTATATTATCTAGCTTGTCACTTCCCGAAATAAATTTGCTAACGAGTGATGAAGAATTGATGCTAATTTCCCCCATAAAACATAACCAGATGTCTTTTCTATATTTTATACATACCCTATTATAAAATTATATATTATCTGTATCTGTATGTACATATGTAATATGTATGTATCTGTATGTAATATGTATATAGTACATACATACCTATTTATGTATGTACTATATTAGTAAAAGAACAGTAAAGTTAGTAGGTAAAAGTTAAGGCTATAGATAATGTGGGGATACCTGAGAATATTCTTTTCTGACTCCAGTTTCTGACCCATAGTAAATGTAAACAGCTCCACGACCATTCTCTCCAGAATAGGGAGCCCCCACGGCAATATCTGATGTTTAAAATACGCTAGCTGTACTGTACCTACTATGGATATAAATCTTGAATATATATTTTATATTTGGAGCCATACCATGGTATCCATCTCGATTCAAGTCTCCAAGGGTTGAGACTGCATGTCCAAACCTTCCACGATGAACAGTCCTAAGAACCCGCATAATATTTCCCAAAAATGAATTTTTTAAGAGGAAAAACTTGTTTTTTTTTTAAATTTAATTAGCCCAAACTTACCCATCTAGGGCATCCCATTTTCTGAATTTGTGCTGTAAAGTTTACATAAAAAGATAATTAATTATAAACTCTATCTTATTAGCAATCTCTTGCTCAAGATTAAAAAAACTTTATCTAATAGGGTACTATATTCTGTAAAATATACAGCAATGTAGTCAGTAGTAGTACTTAGGTATTGGTAAATGCCTTCCATTTATTTATCAACATCATCATCATCATTCCATCTCTGCATATATTTTTTTTCTGAAAAAAGTTTACCCTTGAGGACTTTTTTCCACATTTGGTATGGTATTGTAAGCGTATATTATTAATTATTATGTATAGTAAGTATTTAAAACTGCTCTCATTGGATTTCAAATTATATTTATCATTTGAATAGTAGCTTGTAATAAATATTATTTGGGGGTATGTATTACAGTTTGGAGAGGAGATAAAAAATTATGAGAAATAGAAAAGTCTAAGAACTTGTCAAGGAAAGAAAAACTCTTAGGATAAATTACTAAAAAAAAGTTTTACTATTAGTTCTACAAGTAGGTAGGTACTAGGTACATACCTTATAGGGTACTTATAACATAGGTAACTTATATAATATACTATACCTATATAGGTACTGGTACTGACTGATAGACCTAATTCCCAATCCAATGTATAAAGATTACAGAGACTTTAGCTTTGGGCTCTTTGACTTTAAAAATATTTCTTCCATCTACTACTTTCTTCTTTATGATTAGATATTAGATATCATATATACCTATCCTATACATTAATTACTATAAGTATTATCATTACCTACTTATTCTAGTAGATATTTTTAGTACCTAGTTATATGTATTAATATTTGAGCGAGTGAGTGTGGAGAATTTTAGAAATTCTATGAAAGGATGAACAACTTGGAAAAAAGCCTCAAATAATATTTCTAGTAAGTAGTAGGTACTATCTAATAAAAATATCCTCTTTCTCAAAAAACATTAATTCAATAAAGTGATGAAAATTATTATTAGATTTGAAAGTCTCTTTATAAGCCTTTAACTGCTCAGGGCTATGCATCATGGTTTACAAGGAATTACTATCTAATATAACTTTCTATGTACAGATATGTATCTGTCCATGTAATACGGAGTAGTAGGTACTTTTCTAACCAGGCATTTCACATCATATTTTGTGAAATGACGAGTCTGAAAAGATCATACTTATTTTATCATGAACTTATAAATACATAATAAGTAAGTACAATTACGTACTACTTATACTATCTATTCTGGTAGTTCAAAATATAGTGGTGAAATTTTTAGGAAATATCATTTAATGAGCTTAAAAATGATGAATTTTTTATCTTATTTTATTACTCTTTTAGTCTGGTATATAATGTAGACTCGTCCAGTCTCTATCTTCATGGTCGTGTCCCCAAAATCTAGAAAATTAATTTTGTCATTTGAATTTGCTCAATAAAATTTTACTTTTATCCTCTTATCATCTTACCTGTATACATTGGAGCTCCTATATACGCACGAGAGGAAAGTTAAAGGAAAAGATTAAAGAAATTATTATATTATATTATGGTAGATATGTAGTTGGTACACTAATTTGGGAAAAAAGTAAAAATGAGAAAAGTTGTAGATGAGATTGAATTGGCTGACATACCGACAACGATATCATCGAGTCCATCTCCGTCCATATCAGAGATGCAGAGTGAGTAACCAAAATAAGCCCCAATTTGATCACCCGTGATATTATGAAGAGAAGTCAAGTCACCCGAATAGATCACCACCTATACGATGTAACAACAAATGTCAGCCTTCTTCTACATAGTAATACTGATAATAAAAAGTACATATCTCTATTAAGCTAAGCTAATTCCACATTTTAATTTGTATTAGTTTACACGTAATGTTAATTACAGGTTACTACCTTCATTGGTGAGTACCATACTGGTACTGAAGTACCCTACCTATTACTTTACCTACATGCAGATATGTACGTAGGTATATTAGTATTTGGAATCTGATAAATGACTATACATACATACTTATTAGTTATCTGACTGAAGATCATTTTGTATTTGTATATACCCTATTCATTTAAACTTTAGCTACTTAAGGGTAATTAAATTGGTAGGGTACTTACACATATTAACTTTAATGATATATAAAAGCTGGATTAATTATGAACTTATTAACTAGATCTAAAGTATATTAGGGAGATAAATACTTCATTCATGATCAATTTAAGTACAAAACGGGATCCAGTAGCTTGTGCAAATTAGTTCCAAACTAATGGCTTCTACTTGGCCTTAAAGTTATCATCAGCAGAAAACTTAATCTCTTATTAAGTGGGATTTATCAGGAGGATTAAAGGGCTTAGGCTTAAATAGTGATAGTGTACTGAACTGTTTATAAAAGAAAACTAAAATAATCTTACAAAAAGCACAAAATAGTGAAGATATATTGCCACATTTTAATGACAAACGGGCTTTATTTATAATATACAATTTACCATACAGACACATAATATGTACAGATAGAGTAGGGTACTATTACATAATCAGTATGCAATGTAGATATTAATTTGAAAAAGTTTTAGTACAGATACTAATAACTAATAATGTAATTTACATAGGTAGATACTCTAATGCAGGAAACACAATTACGTTCATTAGTTGAATTCAAAGTCAAACTTTTAACAAGATCTTGGAAATTAATTTTTTTTGTTCCTAGTTTTTATCTTTAAACTCAAAATCTAACAGTAAAAAATGAAAAAATTGGTAGATCCCTAATCCCCCTATCTATCTCATTCGTGTTCTTATTCTTAACTATTATATATATAGTAGTAGGGTACGGATGCTGATTGTACATACAGGAAGGGTACTATTACTTTATGATATGATGTACTTACTACTTTATGTAGGGTATAATATAAATCCCGATAATCAATATACACGTTGTACTCGTATTATATGTAGTAACTTTATATGGGTCATAAAATAAATGAACCCATCGTCCCTCTCAAAGACAAAAAACAAATACATACAGAATAAAATTGTTTTAAGGGAAATTTTTATGAATATTATTTGAATCCTGATTCTAAAATAGAAATCCGTTTTATTTATTTTAGTCTTAAGCTTTATTTTATTATAATGTAGAGTACTGTACTATATGTATGATGTATACTGATAGAGCGATAATATGAAAAGCTAAATCTGATCTGGATCTGGATCCTAACTATTTTTTGGTTCTACTCGTATTCCTTAATCATCGTAAGTTTAAGAATGAAAAATATGTTTATTATGCTTTTATAAGTTTTATTTTAGCTTAAAGTTAAACGTACTTTTCCAGTAAGGTTGGCCCCTCTGGGCATACCAACGGCCACATCTGTGTCTTTACCATCCGAGAATTTTCCATGGGCTACAGAGTAGCCAAGGTAAGAGTCATCGTCATAGTTGGGCCCCTCTCTTGTCCACCGGATGTCAGGCTTCGTAGTCACACTCTGTGAGTACAGTTGTCCTAAAAATGAAAAAAAAAAATTGCATTTCGATTTCTTTTCAGAAATTCTGAATTCAAAAAAAATCCAATTTCCACTTCTTTTTCGAATTCAAAATCTTATAAACTAGCAGTAGTAAAATAAAATACAATCAGTCCGAATCAGTTCGAATTGAACTACTAGAACTATCTGTAGAGAGGATCAGTGTAAGTGTACTCGGTACTTCATTGCATGGGTTAACTTTAAAAGCTATAAGAATATAAGTACTCGTATATACATTATAGATTTTACGCAAATGTCATACCCAATATCGAATAACATTACAATACATACTTATGTACATACTTACATATAATAATATGTGTGTTCAATGTATAAAAGTATGTATGTAATAAAATAACAGAGAAAACATCCGAGTTCCAGAAGGTTTTATTTTATGTAAGCTTTTTTGCTTCTGGATTTTTTCATTACTCTTCGTTTTCTCTATTATGCTAAGTATTACTTACACTATATTTATACTATGTACATACTTGTACCTACTTGCATACTTGTTTGTTTGTTTGCTTGTATGTATGTAGTAATACATAGTACCTACTTAATAGTATGTACTTAGGTAAGTCTAGATAGACTAGTTGGAAGAAAACATAAGCAGATAGTAAAAACTTCTAAATTTACATATTGCAATTCCAACTTATTTTAAGACTCTTGTTCAGTATAGAACAAAAACCCTAAAAAAGAGCTTTAGTAGTTTAGAAAAAATTAAATTTATATAAAAAAAAGCAAATCCATGTATGTTATAATATATATATAAAATATGTTAGACACTAACAACAACAAAAATACAATTCAAGTCAAGCAAGCCAAGCCGTATTTTTTGAAAGCAATTTCAAATTAATATTTTTACATAGTACATAATATGTATGTATTTTTACTTTTACTTTACCTACCTAAATTATAAATGCATTTGTAGGTACCTACAAATACTTTTTATGAACTTGTAAATAATCGTAAAGAAACAAAAAAGAACACATACTGAGTCCAGTATAAATAAAGGTTTATTTTCTATACTTTGGATTAGTCATATAATAGTTTACTATTTTACCAAAAAATAAGCACTAAATTTTAAACTCATCTTTTCCTTTATATTGAACCATTTTTTCAGAGTGTTTTTTTAAATGAAAATATCCCTCGTAAGATTTTTTTAAAAATAAAATGAGCTTATGAGGGAAAAGATTATTTTACAAAATATGGAGCAATAAAAACTTGACTTTTTCAGATGCCAAATGCATGCATACATATACATTATACATTATACATATACCTATACATAATATTATGTCTACCTACCTAAATATATATTTTTATATAGCAGTAAATCCTAGGCACAAGGCAGGTAAGTACTTATTTAGTTAGAGAGTAGGTTTTTTGCAGCTAAATAAATAGAATAAGTATTTGAGACAACCAGAAATGAAAATTACAAGAGATCTGTCTGCTATCTAATTCAACTATGTATAAGTATATAAGTATAATTCATTATAAATTCTTTGAGTTTAGGCAATCTACCCGAAAAGCCAGTTCTCCAATTGAATTTCACATTTATTTGATAAAATTAAACCTTGACTTGAATGTACCAACCCACCTTCTCTTACTCGTATCCTTCTAGTCTCTTCTCTAAATAACGGTAGGATATTAATGGTAGGATAAAATATTCTACATATATAAAATATGTCGGTACATATAATTTCTCGATACATTCACAAAGGCACAAAGTACTAAAAGTAAGTTCAAAATCTAGAAAATGATTTTGTCATATTCCGGAATCGTTGACCAATAGAGTAAAATAGTTTTTTCAGTTTTTTAAAAATTGTAACAAAGTGAAAATTTGGAAAATTGGACAGGATTATTATTTTGGATCTGATAGACCACGAAGAGATTGAGAAGGCCTATTTTATTTCTTATGGCAAGGTCCTTTGAAAAAGATTTTATGAGAACTGGTTTTTCGAAAAACTCGCCATTCAGGGATATGGTTTTGAGGAAAAAATCTACTAGAATTTGGTTTATGAGGAAATATCTACAGGTATAGGAATTCTTATTTTTAAATTCTCCATTTTAAACTTTTGCTTAGTAGACTTATTTAACTTATTTAAATCTTACACACATGTCTAAATAAGATTTACATATTATTATAGTATAGTTTAGATACGCTCGCACATATGCAGACTCGTAGGCAAATGTTTTTAAATTCTCGATATTTGTAAGTTATCCTACCTATTGTAAAATTACGCCCATATAAAGGCAATGCCTTTTATTTTAGTCAGATCTATATATTCGTCTTAATCTTATTAACAAATTTAATCTTATGTATCAAAAATGAAATTCTTTCTTCTTTCTAGTATACACCTATACCTAAATTCATAAAATATACCTCAGCAGGAGGGTAGGTATAAGGTACTTGAAACAATCTCTCAGACTTTGCATTACAATTTACAATTTACAATTCTAAATCTGATTAAAGAAAAGACTTAATAAATTTCAAGAAATGAAATTGGGAATTTCTTCTTTTTTTCATGAAAACGTAAATGCTCAAATACCTACTTACTACGATATATTTAGGACCATAATCTCCATAATAAATTAAATTGACTGACTAAAGTAAAGTACCAAAAGTAAAAAAAAGTAAAGTATCCGCACATCCACCTTATTTACTCGTACTCTGTATTATGTACAATATCTATTGGTAGTTTTAGTAGGTTAGTTGTTGTGGTTGTGGTTATTGCTACTCTTTCTTATTTTAGCAATTTCATATATGAAAATAATTTTATGCAAAATTGTTAAAAATTACATAATATGTGGCCTAATTCTTTCCTTACAATACAAAATATACCTTACCTTGCAATAGATTAAATTGCTTTTAGCTAATCTTAAGCTACGGAACCATCTAGATCTGCAATTTATAGTCAATTTTTTTCCTCGATTATTCACTGAAAGTGAACCAATTAAGCTAAAGAAATGTTACTCTAGTTAACATAAACTATTATGTATAAATATATACGTAGCTTATAATTATTACATACAAAGTAATTATGATTCCTAAATTAATATCTAGGTATATTAATATAACGTTTACGATATTTCTAGCAAATCATTTACCTAATCTAGTAAGATTTCCCCTTATACCTACGTAGGTATTATGTACCGAGTAGGTACATATTGAGCTCATTTTCAATGAGTGCAGACTAATAATGCAGAAAATCCCAAACCAAAGCTTTTTAAATACACCATAGGTTTTAAATAAGTAATAATTTTTTAATTTTCAACCTAAAATCTAAAATCTAACATCACCAAAAATAAATAATACTTATGCAAAATTATACCCAGTATTTAGTATAATAAGTTATACTTATAATTTTCAGTAGGTACTTACCTATATTTGACTTTTTTGGTCAAAATATATGACTATTGTTCTATATCCGAAATGATTAACAAACCGATATTAAAAAAGAGCACATTATTATTTATAGATTATATAGGTATTTAGATTAGGTAAGAATTTAAACATTTAATACAGTCCACTAAATTGCATTGGAAATTATAAGTACAGCTATATTAGGTACTAATTCTAATTCTATCACAATTTTACAATTTTACAATTTGTAATTCACATTCTCCCATAACCAGTTTATAATTACTAAAATATATACTATAACAAAAATGCTGATTAAATTACCATGCACATTGATCGAAAATCTAGAATTCAAAATTATATTTTGACTTTTTTTTATGATCAAAATCAGTATACTAAATAAAGGTACTCAATTATTGGTTTTAATAGACAGTTTTTTAAATTTGGTCTTTACTTGCCCCGGGAAGGGACGAATGGAATGGAAGTCAAATCAAATGGATGATGAAACAGTTAAAGCTTCCTTCTCAGAATAAGTGGAAAAACTTCGCCTTGTTTATTTAGCGGGAAGTTTTGAAAATTTAACAATAATAAAAAAATCTCAAAATTTCAAATTCGGATTTAATAAATTAGGTACAAAATTTTCATACAATATAAGTAAACTATATACGACCAGCAAGGTCTCATTAAGTTCTAAATCAAAACTAAAATTCTAAAATTCTAAAATTCTAAAATGCGCATAATTTTAATTGTGTTTACCTACAATGTTTTTGTAGCTTACTAAAATAACAACAGTTATTAGTGCATAAAAATGTTAATACAGAAGGAAAACTTTAACCTAGAAATATTTTGCCAAATATTTATCAAGAATCTGAGAGTAGATGAATTTCCTGATGATCTTTCATAAAAGTTAGTTAGTCATAAAACCAATAATTAAGGATTTTTCCGTGAAAAAATACAAATACATACAAATACTGCGATTTCTAGATTTTGGAACAAGTGTATGAAGGTACTACAGTGTTATAATAGTATAGAAACAAAATGCTTGTGAATTTAATGCAATTTTTATCAACTTAAAGGGATTTGGAAACTACTATTTACAGATAGGACCCTCTATGTACATTTTTTTAAATCTTATTGATGATTTTTGGGGTTTGGTTTAAATAAGAATGATTTGGTTTAAATAAGAATGTAAAATTGGGTTTACATAATAATGTGAAGCATACCTGGTTGAATAAATTGATAATAGGGTACTCGATTCTCTGGGCTTGATCTTCGCGAATCGACCAAAAATAGCTGACCTTTAGAAAGACAAGATGAGAAAAAAAAAGTCTAAAATATATAATACTAATACTAAAATAGTATGAGGGTAGATTCTATGTAGTAATAGTTAAAGTATAGAGAGCATGAAACGAAATTCTGCAAAAAATTTAATAAATATTTTTTATATTATTTATAACTATGTAGTAAGTTTTATATATGCGAGCAAACTTAATGTTTTAAGCAGAAGAGCTTTTCAATTTCAAAATTCAAATCATAAGATTTAAGAAAGCATCAAAAATCAAAAGAATACTCGTATATTAAATTGAATTTTTCAGCGAGCGATTTGAATCATCAGACTTTTACTCAAATTCTTCTATATCAATAAAATATTATAGGCTGCTTCCAGTAGATATACATATCTAGTAGTATAATTCATTTTTATATTCATCATACAGATAATAAAAATGAACGATAAAAAGGAGAGCAACTTATTAGCCGTAAAAATCATGAATAAATTCCCTTATGTATAATACCTACTAACTGATAGAAAGTTGTAGACGATATTTATTAAGTTTATTTTTCTACTAACTACCTGGAACAAATAGTTGTTTGTACATACATATGATATGTATATGTATGTACTAGTTTTACTCGGGAAATAGCAAAAAAGTAAAATAAAATAAAATGAAATGAAAAGGTTGGAGACTGACTGAAATAAATAAATATATTTTATCAGAAAGTAGGTACTCAATAGTGGTGGAGGAGATCAATGGAATGGGTAGGTGGATTAATCAAACTGTTGGACGAGAGAGATCAAAATAGATGGTCAAATGGTCATACATATATCCATACATATAATATATCCATACAATTCTATACCATATGTATACCATAATATTATCATGAGTGTAGTCGGTCCGTGCTTGTGGAAATACCCACTTCCCTACATATCCAAGTACCTTGTATAGAGTAATGTAGTACCTGCCAGTAGTATAAGTTAAAAGTTAAACCGAGAGATTTAAAAAATCAATTTATTTAAAGGGCTGGCTGGATGGCTCGCTCTCTTGCTCTTGATTTCATTTCATTTCCCAAATCCAAATTCCATTCCGATTGCCCCGATATATAAGTATATATCATTTATTTAGGTTTCTGATTCTTCTTTCAAAATGAAATGAAAATCCTTCCATTCATTTCATTTCATATGTAGGGTACTCGTAATACATATCATTACTGCTAATACGAACACACTTTAGTCACTAGCACCCACTTGTGTTCAACATTTAATTCTCATTAGCATTAGCAATAGACTCTCTGACAAGAAGATTCAAAATATTGAATACTATTCATTGAACATATAACCAAAATGAGAAAACTTAATATATCCTTCCTATACATATTTTAAGGATTGACATTTATTATTAAAATATGTAGTGATAAATTTTTAATACCCTGCCAATACCAGCTTCCAACAGCCCCAAGGAAAAGTCTTCGACCATCCTGCAAAATCAGAAAGTAAATAAGATAAATGAGATTAGTAACCACTTTTGATTTTGGTCTTGCTTGGGCTTAAGAATAGGGAATTCTACTCTATTTTTAATTACCTACCTAATTACTTCTTAAGGCACTTCGACCATTAGAAAAGTAATGATATTACAGACAGAAACAGATATTACAGAAAAAGTTAAAAGTTTCTTACAGAATACTTATATATTATTAGTTGGACTACATGATATACATTAGTACCTTACCTAAATACATATCAGTAATATCAATTAGAACTATAACTAAGGCATACATTACTAAGGCATACCTACGGACATTGAACATATTAGGCTAAACCTAAACATAGATACTTTACTATTATATTGCTGATACATCGTATATCGTAAACCGTACCTTACTGATATTTAGAATTTATAGGTATGTACATACATTAGGTATTCTAAATTCTTCGTCCTGGAAGTGACTATTATATTACTATGCATTAGATGATAATCTATTGGAGCGTATTTTACCTAAGGTGGTTTAGTACTAGGGTCTAGGATCCTATTAACTCTTTATAAATTAATATAGAATCTCAAACCTGCCTATGGAAAAAGGCACATTTTTGTCACTTTTTGATCATGAAATCAAATCAAATATTGTCTGTGACTTCGAATCCAAATATGGAATAAAATATTTATTTTATATAACTGAATTCACGTTCAAAGAATTTGTTATTCAGAAAATAAGGTTGAAGAATTATTGTCCATGGTCACCCTTCAAGACTCCACGCAGCCGGTAGTCGATCTAGGTCGATGTTTTTTTGTCATTTTTTCAAAAAATTTATCGCTTTTTGTGTTGGATTAATCTGTATTTGCGTATCTAACAAACATGAGCTGGCTTACAGCCATAGGGACTATATAGCAGGATATATCTGAGAGTATAGCCAGCTTACACTTGCTATGAGTTGAGAGGATGGTCTTTTTCAGTTTTTTTGTCTCAAACTCAATTTTCGACAAAAATTTAAAAGTTGCTAAATTGATGTTTTT
>JAQIXA010004075.1:0-12241 GCA_034699045.1 Nanhermannia cf. coronata Gr-Ori-00579 | reverse complement strand
TTCAAAAATAAATAATTTCAGGTTCCCTGAAATTCCCTCGTTTTTCCCTCAAAAAAATTGCCAGAGCATGTATGATCCCAAATTTATTTTTACAATCGGTCGATAGTTTTCGAGTTATGCCGCGAACATACAGACATACAGACGGACAGACGGACAAAAAGCAAGCAAAGTTGAATAGTAAGTGCTCGCTTCGCTCGCACAACTGCTGATAGTAGTTTCATTTTTAGAAATTATGTCAAAATTTTAAAATTGTAAAAGTCTATTGATCAAAACAATCATAATAATATCCTTAAACTTAAATTAGTTCTCGTCAGAAAGAGTTTTTGATATTTAGGGTAATTTCTAAATTTCTAATCGCAATTGTGCTAAGTTTGGTTAAAATTGAAAAATACCATATAAGTATACTCCGTAGTAGATAAGTATACATATATTCAATTCAATAGTAAAAATGACAAAGCTGAATTTCTAATCTAGTTCTAGGTACCCTATGTATCTGTAATTTAATTGAGTGATTTTTTTCACTCAAAAACTTAAAATCCTGCTGGGTTTTAATCCAAGTTTTTGTACCTATTTTCTAGTTTCTTCTAGTTTCATTATTATGTACCTATTTTTAGATTTTTCTGACTCTAAAAGTATAAAAACTTGGTTTTTTGAAGTTCTAGATTTGAAAATTCTAAACAATTGAGTGTGACCTTTTTTCAAAATAAACCCAAATATTTATGCTTGAGATTAACCTAGAGGTCTGAATCTTTGAACCACTAGACTCTAGGTACTGGTGTACTGATAGTATCAAAATAATAAGCTGAAATTGTCATTTATAAATCAATTTGAAATAGAAATAGGTCAAATTTACTAACCTCCGAGTCACATTCACAAACAGAAGGTAAAAATTTAATTTGAAATATACATTCTTCGTTCAGGTCTTTTATATATATCGTCTTGTACTTGGAATCAAATGGGCAGAATAGGATATCTGCGAAATAAATAGAAAAATTTAAAGTATTGATTAAAACATTGAGGAAATTGCTTTTAAACTTAAAATTATACAGTATACTGGTACTATAGGTAAAGATATAAGGTATTGATATAAATTATAAATATATCTTTGTACCTGACGTTCCTTTGAGCATTAGGTCGCCTTGCACATTCTGGACTTTATATCCAGGCGTACAAATTGTTCCTCCGGATAAAATTCCTGAAAAAAAATGTAGGTAGGTAATTTCAAATTCATAAAAATAAGTATTATGACTCTATTAGTATTCTACGATCACTATATAACATCACATTTATGATGGTTCAAGTATTAAAAAATATTTTAGAAACATTTTATGCGATCTTGAATGTACCCTACTTGTAAGCATTTTTATAAGGAATTTTTAGTTAAAAATTCGAGTTATTTGAAATTCTCAATTTTAAAGGTTGCCTACCAGTAGCTACCTAGTAGATGTTATTTTTATGAGAACTATTTCTCAGGTTATGTTCAAAATTCCATTTTATAAAAAATTCCGAGTTTTCTTACCATGTTTGTGTACTTTGATGAAAGGTATCCTATCCAGAATATCAAGTCCTGGAATTTCCAAAAATATGAAAAAAATGAGTTTCTTATACTCGTAGATTAGCCATTTAGTTCTATCATAGAACTATGTAATTTGAAAATTTTTTGAATTTTACCAGGAAGTGGTATACCGACCCCTACAGGTGACATGACGGGGAGTTGACCATAGGCATTCGAAGGTTGTCCATATCCCTGGTTTTGTCCTGGTTGTTCGGTGATAACGTCACCCATGGGTACCGTAGAGTAATTGGTCTGGTCTTGGTCACCACTTGACCCGCCTGGAGGTCTGTAGATTTTGGCATAATTAGGCCCACCTGCTAGTCTATCAAATTCTGCAAAAATATATTTAAATATCATCAAAATTTTCATATTAATTACCTACTTGAATTTGGTCTAATCTGACACATTGGTTATGTGATTAAGGTCTTAAAAATTTCAAAAGTTCGTTAAACCTATAGGTAAAATAATAATGGTACTTCAAACACCTACCTACCTACATAATTATAAATATGAACCTATAAATGTATCATAATATTTAATAATATTTAATATACACCTAATGAGAGTTATAATAATAATTTTGTCAAAAATTGCATGTCAACTACCTATTAGCAAAATTTGTCGGTCAGTTGCATAATATTAATAGCCGTATTACATTGTACCTTAGTTAATGATAATTCATGATGATAATGATAGACCTAATAATAATTATTAAATTGACCATATAGTTATAGTTATAATGGTAGGTGAGCAGAGGTTTTATTCAATTCATAAAATTATTTTATGAGGCACTTACTATGAATTACTACGATATTATAAGTTGCTTGCAAAACATAAAGAATACATTTAATTACCTACCTACACTACCTACACTACATTCTTCATATCTATATTGCTAAAAAAACTAGTATACCTAATATGTACTGATTAAAATTTGCAGCAAAATGTGATAAACTACTGTAGTTAAACACGGTAGTTAAGAGGGTAGTTAAACACGTAAGATAATTCCTGATAAATATTTAATTTTTCTTATTTTACGAGTAGAATATACCCAGCTACCTTTAGAATTTTTAAAAATATGAAATTGATAGAAATTGGTCACTGAATGTCATTAATATAACTACAATATTGCACTTTATGTCAATTAGAAAAAATCTCTTAAAAATAAACCTACCTAATTTTTTTACAAATAGGTAATCATTCAAGGTACATTTCGAAAAGTACCCTACCTAATTACTATCTAATTAGGAACTTCAAGTACCTATGTCTTTATTATGGTATTTCAAATCATTATTACCTACATAGATATTTAAAAAATAGTGTCTAATCTACTCGTAATACTTTACTAATAAAAGTAGGGTACCTACCTAAATGAAAAAAAAATCTATATTGCTCCTTTTCTATCCAATCACTTTTTTAAGTTCATTTAATGTACGAGTATAGTTATCAAACTAAATTTAATAATAAGAATAAGTCCAATAGAAGGTTTGACATTTTCTCCAATTTTGCTTGGCATAAAATGAGAAGTTCTCATTTTTCATAAATGTATACGTAAATAATCCCAAGGTAAAATTGATATTAATAAAGCTACAGATAACAGTAACAGTAGTACCTAAATAGTAGCCTATTTAATTGACCAATTTGCTTAAAAAACCAATTATAATTAATCCAGTTCACCACAATTTCCTTAAATAAGACTGACAGCTACTAAACCTAAATGTGCCTATATTATCTCGAATTTCATCTAAATTATTAATCTCATATATTATTCAATCCAATTGCAATGAAAATGAGCTCAAGAATTCCTAAATTCCTATAAGAAATACTATTAAATACCTGAATTTGATCAAAATTTTGAGAATTTAAGGATTAAAAGATCAAGTTTCCCAAAAGTTGAGATCTTGAGTTTAGATTACTAAATATCTAGTAATAACTATCTAGTAATTAGATAACTATTCTAGATAGTCTAGATAACTATCTAGTAGTAAGTAATTGAAGGTTTAAAAATGTCCATAGGTCCAATTTTCTCATAATCTACCACAAATTATACAAACTCTTACCTGGTGGAGCTCTCGAATAATATGAATCACTCATTCCTCAAATATCCACAAAAATAACAACAAAAAAATCGAGAGAGAGAGAAAAGTTGGAATTCCTCCAATTTTGTACTCATCAACTTTCACAACTTAAAATTACACAAAAAAATCTTTTGAACTTGTAAACTTACATTTATGCATACAGTTACAGATTCATTTAACTTATTGTAACACGTAAAAAAAAATCTCGATAATCTCGATGTACAGATGAAAAGGATTTCTCCTCGATTTCACATCATACTTCTGTATGTATATGTAGGTATGTGTATTTAGGCCAAATAATAATAATTATTATCTTAATAGTAGGTATAGTACATACAAAGATTTCTTTGGTCTTTGTAATTTTCCAAAGTACACAAAGTTATCCTGATACTATACTACTATTGTAATAGTAGAATTGAGAAGGATTAAAATCTCTAGACTAATGTTCAAGTATGAAATAAATAGAATTCTTTATTTCCTTCCAACTGGGTCTTTTAACACTGGCATATAGTCAGTGGTAAAAAATACTTTGAGAAATAAATACTTTGACTTTTGCGTGGAAAAGGGAGTGGTAAAACATACACTATATACATCTAAGTATATATAGAGAACTTGTCTATTACATAGTACAGAGTACATAGGTATATAAACTGGCCTGTATAAGTACCCTACTAAATATATAGGAAAAGTTGGTAAATATTAGTAGGTACTGGGAAAAGTAGAATTCTTCCCAAACTGAGAATCTTGCGGATACTGAAAACTGAATCTACGAATTTCAGTTCATACTTTCTCCAGCGAGTTCATACTAGAACTAGAGGTTTAGGTATACTTATACAAGTAGGACTTGGGAATATACTATAAGTACCTATGTATTTGGAAGATTTTAAGGATATAAACTATGGTAGACCATGGTCCTAGTACTAGAAGTATGATATTCTGAACTGAAGTACTTGTACAGAAGTAGTAGAGAAAGTTCAAATTTTGGATCGATGAGATTCGAGGATTTTCTCCCGAGTTCTCCGAGTTTTTTGTAACCCGTCGGCGCGATTTTAAATGCGAGCTAAAAGATATGTACGTATGAACAAGTAAAGGACTCATTTTTCCTAAAAATGCTGAATTGAGGATATTTTACTAGGTGCTATAAAGATATACCTTTAGGACATCATATTCGATTGATCAAAACTTCGAAATTTTTCCAATGTGTAGAGATGGAGAAAGTAGAGTAAATGGTTATTCTTGTAAAATTTAGCCCTGTGATCAATTTGAATAGGAAATTAGGAATTTCTGAGCTTAAGATAATTATGAAGTTTTTGACTATATTCTTACAAGGTACTAGTATGGTACTTAGGTTTATGCACTTACTGATAATATTACTATATAGTATAAGTAGTAGGTATCATTTTACCCATTTCAAAAAATTAAAGATACTCTATCTATTAAAGATATCATTCTTATGACTTATGATTATTTCCCATTTAAAGCCTAAACCCTGTTTTTTCGAGCTGATTTTTGTGAATATAAATAGATATACCTGTATTATATTGTACCAAATGTCTATTTTGATTTTTAGTAAATAGGTAATTATTATAGGAGTATAAAAAAGTAGAGTTATGAGTGTTGAGTTGGATGTGAGATCAAGTGTATCTTTTCTTGTTCGTGTTAGATCAAGTCCTTAAAAGGTTGAAGATTTTGAGCCTTAACCCTTTAAATACCTATAAGTACTTGTAGAATAGTATAACATAACATAAGTACAAGAACAGATATTACAAGTACACAATTGTAGAGATAGACAAGTTTTGAATTTTCTCTGAATCCTGTGAACTTTTAACATTTCCCAAACCCAAGACCAAGATACATTATAAAGTATGTACCTAAGTATACAAAATACAATAAAATTTACTCGATACTTCACTTGCTTACTCATAGAACTATTTTTCTTATACTGGTAAAAGTAGTACTATAGTAAGTAAAGTAAAGTATGTTAAAGAGGTATTTACTACTTACTCCAAATTGCCATTAATGTCTCGAGCCAGACTTCTTTCAAGAGTACTCGTATCTGACTAGTACTTGTACTTGTACAGTAGGGTAATTTTAGTCAAAAGTGTTGGTTAAATAGCTTATTTTTCTCCAGTAGGGTACCTATAAATACCAATGTACCTACCTACATTTTGAAAATATTTAATGTATTTTTTGATGTACCTACAAAAACTAGTGAAAGTAAGGCTTCTACTAAGAGTAGTATATCTGTAGAATTTGAAGGAAATGAGAATTTACAAGAATCCTTATTTGACTTAAAACTTTAATGGTTTTCGGAAATCATTTATACTTTATACATAATTTATGTATTTTAAGTAATATTACAAGTATTTCCTTACGAATAGTATTACAAAAAGATTTAACATAGATAATCATTGGATAGGACTTCTCTTCTATGCCAGTGTTTGTTATTTTTAGGATAATTTAGAGTCGAATGACACAAACTTTTGACCATATTTGACTTTTTTGGAATATAGGTAATTTGAACTTTAATTTTATTCCAAATTTCAAATTCTAGATTTATTAGTACAATAATCAAATAATCTGGCGAAATCTAAGATTTCAAATTGAGATGAGAATACAACTATAAATATTATGCTTTTTGAAATTGAAATAAATTTGCAGCATCTCTCAGACTCAAAATTACAAATCAATAGAACTTCATTTCATTTTGGCAAAGTAAATAGGTACAGAATATTCAAAATAGATTTTAATTTTAAACGAAATAGAATAGAATACTAATACTATACTACCAGTCTACAGGTATTTCAAAAATAGTTTAAAGTTTCTGTTCCATTTCAATTTCAATTTTAGGTTTGTTACGTAATATATGTATAGCAGTATAATACACCCTTTTCATGTTGTCGAGTAGAATCTCATTTTAATGAAAAATCCGCCAACTACAATATACAGATAGAATAATGACTTGTATTTTCGCCAAAAGCATGAAATTCACGATTGATTTCCCACAAAAAAAATTAACTTTTTGGATATACATTAATAGAATGCAAAAAATATAGTACCCTACATTTTGAATGAATAGTAGGTAAATAGTAAAGACCTATCAGTATGGAATATATATATGTACCCGCATATGTAGGTAGGTACTTATTTATCTGGCTCTGTTAAACTGGAGCTTGAGAAAACCCTTAAGGTTTGCATTTTGCAAAAATAATTTGAAATTTGAATACACGCCTATTATTCTTCTGCCTCCCTTCCCGAGCATCTCTTGTTCTGCCTGTCAAATCTTTTTCGCATTTTACTCTGGGTATTATCGTACAATTTCCAAGTAAATTCTAATTCTAACTAATACATACATATAGCATCTATGTATCTGTATAGCATCTATGTAAGGTATACATGTATGCTATACCTTATGCATTTCTAGTTTAGATGTTGAGCTTATAGACGGGTTTTTACCTCAAGGTCTGGAGAAAGCGGGTAAAACTAATTCTAATTTCCAATCTTCACGCCTTTCCTTCCAGCTCCTTTTCTTCATTAATTTATCACTTTTCTCATCAAGAAACTCAGTTCGCTTCGTTTGTCTCTTCAAGTCCTCCATATTTTCTAAATTCTATATATTATATTCCCTATATTTTACTATTCATTTAAATCCCATTTGTTCCACATTACATTCAATTTACTTTATTTAAAGACTTATTTAAGTAGGCACTAGTACTTGTAATTTTACTAGTAGATGGGTATACTCACGATCAGTTTAGTGTGCAAATACTTTCTCAAGGATAAGTAAGGTATTTTGAAGGACTGGAGACTCGAGAGTTGATCGTGAGACTGAAATAGACAACTTGGACTTGAACTATTTCAATTTTCAAGACATTTTATTCACTGATCCTAAGTACTTTTACCCTTTCTATATTTAGACAAATGACAAAAGCTCGAAATGTCAAAGTTCAAACAAAAAAATCAATAAAAAAATTGGCATTTTTAAATATCTAAAAGTTAAAAAGGTCATTAAAAATATTGTATGCCATTACCATAATATTGCCAAGTTATAAATCTTAATCTTTTAGGTAAATCTTAGATTAAAAGAAAGATGATAAGGGTCTTATTTGAGCTTTACATTAGCCCATATTGGGCCTTAAGGCTTACTTGTATCTGCAAGCTTAAAATTTATTATGTATCATCATAACTTAAATATCTTAAACGTCTGAAGATTATCATGTTTTTAGAAATCTTCAAAATTTCGACTTTTACGACTTCCATTTTCTTATAATATGGTCATGAGTATGATCCATGAGTTTAAATTAAATAGGATTATTCAGGCATAAAATAAAACTACCAAAAAAGAATTTTTTATAACTTTAATCTGGCTTTATAGCTCATTTGAAATGGACAAAAGAAAGGTTCTCCGTAGATCCTTTGATGATCCAGATAATTGCTTTTCTTTGAATTCTCAACTATACTTTCCCAGTACAAATGAATACCCAAATAATATTAATTTTACACAAAAGTGCATGCAAACTACCATTATATAATATACAGTTTTTATCTAGATAAAATAAAATAAATAATCTACGTGTTGAGCCCTTTTGAACCATTTTAGGTTAGCATTTACTAAGCATTATTATTCAGAATTCTTCTATTTATCAGTTATATACACATTACATTACAAGTAGAATTCTGTCAAAAAAACTAGTGGTGAAGTAATTTACGTCAATTAAAGTCATTTTCTTAGATAAAATATTTTCGGAACAAATAGTCCTAGATATTATAAGACTATGGACTATGATTAATAAGACTAATAAGATAAGGCATTTATTTCATTATTTTATAGCCCTTATAGCCTTATAGTATAGGTACTAAAGATAAGTACTAGCTAGTTTCTTATCCATTTTTCATTAAAACTAGAGTAGGCTACGAGTACTACCGATATGTAGGGCTTACATAAATGATAACTAAAATTAATTTCGAAAACTTTCTGTCACAGTTATTATAGCTAGGCTATTATTTTGTACAATACCAGTACGAGTACTAGTGTCTGTATCTGATATAAACTTACATAACTAATGTAGGTAATGTAGGGTACTATTACTATAGACTAGAACTAAAACTTTGTCAAGTCCATTTATAATGGTAGTTTTATCCAATTAAATGTCTCTCTTTGAGTCTATTATGGAGTCTTATGACTTGACTCAATTGAAATTCTCATCATTGCCTTTTCTCAGAATTACATTCTTGATCATTTCTAACCAATTTTGCTCATTTAGATTCAGCTTAATTAACACTTTGTGCAAGTACAGTTCGTAAAGGAAATATTTGAACTTTCTGGTAAATAAATGTCAAAGACTATGTCGATAGTCGAGGATCACAAGTAAGTACCCTATATCCGAGGTATTTTTTAGTTCAGATTTCAGGCTATAGTGTCAGATAAATGGACAAATATTCCATTGGTAAAAGGATTTTAATACCTTTATGGGGAAAGTAAAGAAAACTCGAAATTTTTACAGGTTTGGATTTTATGGATTTTTATGACAGATATAGGATTTGAGTTCACATTTTTACAAATTCAGTAGGGAGAAAGCAATGGAGAAAGTTTAAAAAATCGTCAAGAAAATCCTAAATACACGTATTTTGATCTAAAAATACGATTTTTTTGATTTTGAAATCATTTATTTTGAGTTTATGAAAAATGAATGATAAAGAAGAATGATGTACCTTTAAGGCCTTATATGCCTGTATGCATAACTGTATATTATTCCGGAATCATAAAAAAAATTGAACAAAATTATCGTTTTTTTGAATTCAGTTTTTAAGGAATCGTCGATGAAAAAAATTGAGAAGTACCCAGTACTTAGGATCCTATATAAAAAATATCTGTATTTTACGTAACTACATAATAGTACCCTACCTTGTAGTAGTAATAAGAATAATAAGGATCCTATAATTATTACGCATATTTTGATTGATTTTGATCCAAAAATGAGATTTAAAGTTTTTTTAAAAAATTCGATAAAAAATTTAAAAAATCATAGATATTATTATATAATTTGACCAAATACCATACTAGATCTTAACCTTGAACAATAAAGCAGTATTATTAAAATCTTGAGTTTACCACTCAATCAACCATAGACCGTAGCTGTAGTTTATATATTTGTTAATGGTAAAATCTAACAATAAGTCTAAAAATAAGTCTATCTACTTATTTTCAAAGTTTCAATTCTTTACTTTTTGCATGTACTCGTACCTATAGGTATAAAGTACCTACAAACATACTACATTACCACTGTGTATCTTTTATCAAAATCCTAAATCTACCTACTTATCAAAAGAGGATTACTGTACTACTTTAAATTTCATCATACTTTTTTTAAAAAACTTTACCCTTTATATACCCATATTATTCATTAATTCTTTAGCAGAATTTCAAATTATATAATCCTAAATCCTACCAAAGTATTTTAAGTTTAATAAAGAGTTATTTTTTGAAAGCTTTGTTTCACTTTTCTCCTGTGCCTGAACGAAAAAGTTTTTAATCCTAAAATTCTTATTGTACTACTAACTACTACTCTGTAGTTTGCAAGAAAGTACTGGAAAAGGAAGTACCTTGTCCTTAGTACCTACTACAGAGTACAGAATAAGTATAAAATTCTGCTTACATATATCTTGAAAAAAAATACTTTTCTAGATTTTTAGATATGCTCTACTTTCTCCAACTTTTTGCAAAAAAAGAAAGTACACAAAAAAGTAAGTATGTATAAGTAAAGAAGAAAGGTTTGCGAGTTTGTAGGGGATTATTGATTAACTTTTTTTGAGCACATTGGGTGGTCTATTTCTTATTTAAACTGTAAAGTAAAAAGGACTTATTTTAATAATAAAAAATTGTAAATATCAGTAGGCTTGAAAAAGCTTATGCTCACAAGTAACATTTCAAACTTTCTAAAAAAATTATTGCCAAAAAAATTTGAGAATGTACCTGACTACCTACTTTATCATAAAGGCTTCTCAAAAATATTTTGGGCAAATTGTTACTTGTCTCTCGAAAATATCTTACACTTACATATTATAATCCCCATTGAGCAATTATATTCTTATTTTATGTGTATGACAAGAAAATTATCAAAAAAGTCTAGTAAACTAGATAAACAAGTTGAGACTTGAGGCATTTAATTAAAATATTTATGAGACCTAGACCTATAGGTATAGGTACATAAACTCCAGTTTTATTTGGACATTTTATATTTAGTTTTGGGCAAAAATTCATTTCTTATGATTCAAAACACCCAGAGTTCCTAGTAGGAACTTCCTACCTAAAATTATCTAAAATCATAAAAAAAATATTGAAAAAGCAGATCTGCAGATAGAATTGTACCAAATCTACCAAATAAATCGAGATTCGAGATAGTTATGGTATATTATGTAAGACTTTATCAAAGAGTAGTAAAACTTGATTTATTCTCGTAATAAACGTCAAACTGCGATTCATTTCAGCTCTAAAGGCTACTGTACTTTCATCGATGAAATCATATTGAAAGAGATTATTTTCTAACATGCTATCATCACTACTTATAAATCCTATAAATCATGATTATATTTTCATACATAAAAAATTTATGGGAATGTTTTTACCTCTGCTGGCTTCATCTCTTTAAGTATAATGCAGTATAATAGCTAGGTATTTAATAATAGGTAGTAAATTGACTGCACAATGATATTTGGATTCTGATAGAATATTGAATCCTAATCCGATCCGAATTCGGACTCTTCGACTTTTCCTAGTATTTGATGTTGATTTGTACTAACCATACTGATAAATATATAAGAAATAAGAACGGATATTATTATTATTATTAAATATCAATATTTTAAACTGCAAAATATATTATGAGGCATATTAGTCCGCCAGCTATAAGTATAGAGAAAAGTATATTTGCTAGTTCCAACATTTTCCTTGTGGTTTTAATATCCTGACTCACAATTTCCTGTGTAAATTAGATAATAATATACAGTTAATATATATTTTTGTGGAAAAGCACAGCTTGAGATGAAAGAAAAGTCTTACCAAAATTAATAGGAATCCAAGTAATAGTGCTTTCTCTAAAGGGCTAATTTGAAGAAACCTCATTAAAATGTAATTTGTGCTCTGATTTTGCACACTCTGTACGCGATGTTTATGGATATTCACTTTTGAAACGAGCCTCTCTTCATCACCTCGATATTTCCAGATCTGAGAAATGAAAAAGGTCAAAGTACATTAGCAAAATTACGAGATCAATCAGATTTTTATGGAAAATGAAATTAGTAGGCAGTACACCTAACATATGACACAGTCATATAATACTGTTCTATTTGAAGTCTGAACTACTCAATTTTAGCCTAAAAATATTTATTTGATTTGAAAGAACAAAATCAAAATCGAATTTTTCAAACTGAAATAATGAAATACTAGGCTTTAATCAACTCACTAGAAGTTGATTATTAATTGGGCGAGCAAAGCGTGTGTAAAATAAATTTTTTTGCGGTTCCTGGGGGCTGCACGGACCCGGGGACCATATATCTTTGCATTTCAGACCATAAGGAACATTTTTATCAAATAAAAAATTTTGCGGTT
>JAQIXA010004074.1:0-12244 GCA_034699045.1 Nanhermannia cf. coronata Gr-Ori-00579 | reverse complement strand
TTTATATTTTGGATCAGTTGTCGTTGTCGTTGGACCAGTTGTCGTTGGATCAGTTGTCGTTGGACCAAGTGTCGTTGTACCATTTGGTTTTTGGATCAGTTGTCGCAGTACCAAAAAATCATACCTGAATTTTTACATTTAAAACCCTGCTAGTTCTATATAAGCATATGAAAGTAAAATATCATCATTTCCTTTGACTTTAAAGCTAATAAACCTCAAGATTAAGCTACCCTTAAGCTATGTTATGGTAAGAACCATTGAATTTTGAATCTGAAATTTTGTTTAAAATTAAAATTTAATCCTATGCATATACAGATACATACATAATAATAAATAATAACTTAATGCTCAGTTTTATCAGTTGTTGCAAATTAGTCTTGAGTCTTATCCTTTTGCGTCTAGCCTGAGGTTCAGTGCGGGCTTTTTTCTTAGAATTTTTTTCTATCTGTATACTGTATAAAGAGCCTACTGTCCTGTAAAAGTGTAGTTTATATACAAGGACTTAATTTCATTTTAATGAGTAAGTAAATAAGTAACTTTTTACACCTATTGTTATACAAGAATAGGAATAAAAAATTGAGAATAATGCTTAGGTATCATGTCTAAATGCCCAAAGTCATATTTTTTTCTAGAGTTTTTTGTACTATGAAAATTTTTCTATTAATTTAATTCTTATGATGATGTTAATAGTTTCTTGTAAACTTGAAAAATAAATCTTGAGTATTTTAAGACTGACTTAGGTATACTGTCCTGTACAGTATACCTAAGTCTTTATGGTGTTTAGCCTTTGGTGTTTTTAAGGCAAAAGTACCTACTTACAATTACTTGAAAGACATTTAACAAGAGTATCAGTAGGTACAGGTACTACCTATCTATTATAAAGATATAATCATTTATGATTGTATCTTTCGTGTGTTCGTGTTCTCGTCTAAAGTCTGGTTAAATGAGATTATATAATTTATTATTGCAGTTTAAAAGTAAAAGAGATGTACTCGACTGATATGAACAAGTTCTAATAAATTCTTCTAAATGTACTCGTATAAATTAATAACATAGGGGTTAGATTAGCAGTTAAAAAAATCTTATATTTTTTACAATTTTTATGACTACTTACCCCTATTATAGAATTTAGTTCTGCCATTGTCACTTGCTTCGCTCGTTCAACTGCTGTTGCAACTTGGGCTTGGTGCTATAATTAAAAAACGTATTTCAATTAGTATACAGTTTACACAGTAATTATTAGAAAAAAATTTCTTTGAGTGTCATTTCAGTCTTTTGCCTCATCAAAATCTCTAAAATTTCAATAATTTAGATTGTAATAAATAGAGTAAGATCTTTATATTCACCCTTATAACAATTGGCTATAAATTCAATGTTATACTTTTTTTTAAACTTCACACCTGAGATTTCATATTTGCTTATTGATTATGACTTGTACAAACATTTAAAAATTTCGTACTTTTGAACCCTTCTATCTAGTAAGGTACTTTCTTTATTAGCATCTTTTTAATTAGTATCTTTGTGTATTGTGTTGTGTTTACACAAGATATTAAACCTAAAAATTCATGATTCTTTAATTTAAAATTGTTAATTTGACTATTTTTGCCCATGGTCAAGTACCATACTCGTACTTAAGTAACTTGACTCATTTAACTGAGTCTTTTATATCCCTTGATCAAAAGTAGAATAATCTGTATAAGTTTCTAATATTTAGAAATCCTATTCAGATCATAAAGTAAAAATTAAGCCAATAAAATTGCCTATTCTTTCAACTTGGCAAAAAAAACTTTTATTTTTTTTGAAAACTCACCTCTTGAGATAAAAATGGTAAGATCTGGGCTATGATCGCATTCAATCTTTTCGAGATTTCCGTCTGCAAAATAAAAAAAAAACAAATATCATTAATACTTTTACTACCTTCTAGCTACTGGTATAATTAAACTACCATCAATTATACAATCCTCTACCTAATTCGTAATTACTATCATGATAATCATAAATGTAATCAGGCACACTTGAGAAAGCATTCCATTCATTTTTTCTAAATTTTTATCCAAATTAATTCTAAGAAATACTTCATATAATACTCCTTGAAGATTAGATGTAAACAAACTTGAAAGTAATTTGCAGGTATCTAAATAAGTATGTATAGTATGTAAGTATAAGTACTGCGATAGTCAAAAGTAAAATAAAAGAATTATAAAATTCACGGTCTTATGCCCACTTTTAATTGATTTCATGAGCGAAACGAGAAAAAAAATTTGTAAAATAATCTCCTATATCACATCATCACCTTTTCATACATACTACAGATAGATAGATTTTTTTGCATTTTTTTTTGTAAATCCGTGACTATGAAATAACCGCAATCCTTTAACTTTGATAAAACTAATACTAATATGATAGACTAACGATAATTTATGACTCAAGTATTTAGCTAGCTACATTTTTAGCTACATTTCTTATCTCATACTAAGAGTATACGAGTATCTTTGTATAAAAGAGCATAATTTTGAAAAAAATATGAGAAATTGTATAAGATTCTATGATAAATGCGGATAATTTATAGGATCCTTTATAATATTGTATTGAAATTAACTCATAAATCATGAATGTACTTTTGTACTATTCTGTGTATTTGCGAAGCTATAATCTGTAATTATACCTTATATAGAATTATGAAGATTTATTCTTAAAAAAAGAGCTTTTGAGAATCGCATTTTTGTACTTGTACTTATGGTATAATTAAATATTTAATGAAGGGATTAGCTCTATAATTAGCCATGTGTAATTAAGTCCCAGAGTTCTTTACATCAAGTATACTTTAATACTTTATGATTTTAATCTATTTGTACTTGAATTAAGTCTCTTATGGACTTGTAACATGTGACACAAGTTTGTTTTAAAAATGAACTCTGCCCTTTTATCATAGATAATTAAGTACCATGGTAGGTACTAGTATGTACAAGGTTTGTGTACATACACACTGTGGGTGATAAAATTATTTGAGAAAAGAAATTTTGTGTTCAAAATCCACAAATCCTATTTTTCCAACACTTTATCTCATAAAGTTCAAATAAATCCGTGGTTTGTTCTCACATATAGGTATACTATACCTTGCTATAGAGGTTCTATCCTTACTACCACTAGATATCTGTATAAGATTATAGGTAAGTAGTGTCGGTAGAATAAATAAAGAAATTGTTATTAGTATTAATACTTTGATGTCGGGCAGAGCCAGAGCATATGAAGGACTTGGAAAAGCTCTTTTATCCTCAAGCTTGGATATATTTGTACCATTTTTTGAGTAGGATACTTTGATAGTACTACAGTACTAACAGTACTAGGTATTAACAAATGAAATGAAATGAAATATACTTAGGTATAGGTGTAGCAGTAGATACTATTATAGTAATATGTATAGGTACAATGTGAGGTTTTTGAAATTTATCTTAAGTAAATCGAGTTGAAGACTTGAAGAGATAGTAAAATAAGGATTTGAGGGGAGATTTTACAGGGATTATTTATCTGTCATGTCAAATCCTATAATGGGTATGACAAATACCACACTCGTATGCTTTTGCACGTTTCTCACAGACTCACAGACTTGCAGTCCACACAACTGCCCATTTTCCCATTCACAGCTTTAAATAGTATCTTCTAAAAAATTGTAGAAACCGAAACCATCCCATAGAGATCTTTTTCAAATACTACCAGCAGGTATTAAACCAGATTATCAATACTTAAATACCCTTTTTTTAAATAAAAGAGACATGAAAAGATATCACACAAAGAATTGATCGAAATCGAATCACAGAGCTTATAAAATCCCTATAAATATGCATAAATGCTTTTTTTCTTATTTCGAAATCGTTCAAGATCAAAATCATTCTATCTAGTATTATTCTTATCCTTAATTGAGAGAGATATGATTTTTACTTTTTCAAAGCTCATCTCATAAGCCCTTGGGCCTATAGAGGATATCCATTGGTTTTTGCTTAAAACTGGCAAAAAAACTGATTAGATACAATTACAAATTTTGATGGTAAAAGTTACGATACTCTAAAAGTATCGCAATATCGGTTAACTTTATAAAAATAAAACAAAACAAGTACTCTACTATAGCTCTATCCTCAACTGACGAAATAGAATATGTACATAACTACCTATATTTGCAGGTTTTAGCTAGGTACTCCTATCAATATAGTAAAATGGTTATTCATTTTGAAAGGTCTTTTTCTCAACTACTAGTAACTAGTAGTAGTAGTAGTACTTTACTGTGGCTTAAGTCAATATTTGTATTTCACCACTGCTACAGAATACTTATAATATTACATAATACATGATAAAAAGCCCAAATTTTATATTTATACATTTATACCCAAGGAATTTAGGGAGTACAGTATATGTACTGTAAGATAGAGAAGCAATATGTTGAGAGAAAGTTCTTGGGAAAGTTATTTGCTCGGCAAACAAAAAGAAATTTTGAAGGGAAATAAGACGTATACAGTTTACAGTAGTCCTAGAACATAGTTCGACTAGTAGGTACTTATAGAGAAAGTCGAGAGAAATCATTGATGCTTGCTCTTTCACTATATACTGTTACTAAATAATAGTCTACTGATACTGGGGTACATGTTAGTACTAGTTAGTATATAAAGAATATAATTTTATTTTATATGAACGCCCATCACCATCACGAAAAAACTTCCCTTTTCAAACAAGCAAACACAAAAAGGAGGAAAAACTGTGGGCAAAAAAAACTTTTCAAGAGTATTTTCAAGCGAACACGAGAGAGCAAATAAAAATCTTTTTCTCTAAATCTTATGACAAATGCACCCTTTTTTTACAAAAGAAAAGCTATTTATTTGTGACATACAAGAGGAAAAATGGGCACATGCGGTTTTCTTATTCTTAAATTATCAGACCTAAAATTACATCTCTCTTATACAGTTTCTTCCAAAATGTTTGTGCTATGATGCAAAAACTCAATAATAATAGCTCTGATTGACTTGAAATTTGACACACACCTTCATAACCTCTCTCTTTCGACTTGATTAGTTGAAATTAACGATTGGATCAATATAACACCTTGAAAAGGCTGATTACAAGGCCTATATGGCCGATTTTTGATTAAATTTTCGAAATGTTTTTTCTCATTTTAATAGGGTACTTGTAGACATTCTGAATTTGTAAAATTAGGGACCCTTTTTATAACTAGGATTCATTTTCCTTGTATTTTGTACGCACCCATTGATTTTTCAGTTTTGTTGATACATAAGTACTTGAGATTTTTTCCCTTTTATTTATAGATAGACAGTTAAAGTAAATTGAAACCGCAAACTTTGCTAGTCAAATAAATAAAACTATTCAATCCTCTATACCTAATACCTAATACCTACATACTATATAGTACTAGTACTGTTTACAGTATTAAATTGAATTGAATTTTGCCTTATTTTTACTACACTTTTCAATGGATTGGATAGATTTTTTAATCAAATCGAAAGCAGCTAGTTTACTACTATGTAATATGGTGTGTACTATAGTAGTAGTAGGTAGTACAAAATGGATAATTATTCAGAGAGAGAAAGTTTCGTGACTTGGAACTCGAAAGTTAGAAAATGTGAAATGAATTTATACCCGGATTTTTATCGCTTCCGCTCAACATAATAACAACTGCGGAGAGTCAAAATAAGAACCGAGTTAACCAGTCCCTTTGTATTACACATTTGAACTTTGTAAAAGCTCAAATAATATTGTAAATTGTAAAATATGAATTTTGTAAATAAACTTTCCCCCTTACTATACTGTAGTAGGTACCATTGTTTTGTATTTGTAGTACGAGTAGAGTACAAGTACAGAGTTAAATTCTTATCTTCATTTGAACTTCACACAATTCACTTTCAGACCGGAAACAATCAGTGAAACACCCAACAGCTAAATCCTAATACTTGTACTTATACTCATATACATACATATATACATAATATGTACATACTAGACCTATGATTTTCATATTAGAAGACTTAAAATAATATTCAAAATTTGTGATAACCATCACAAAAATCTTCATAATTCTACAAAACTTCAAATCAAAACTACGAGTATTTTCTTTAATTTTCTCAAAATATTTAAATCTTTCATTGAACTAACGAGAATGACAACCTATACAAGAGTTGTACAAAATAAATTGAGAACAAAATTGCCAAATTAAAATATCAGTAAATTTCGAAAAAATGTCATAAAATTAGATATCCTTTCTGTATGTTTCAGTATTGTTTATATTGAGTATTAAGTGTTTAAAATATTATCATAAAATGACAAAATACAAAGTAAATCCTTTAAGTAGGGTATTTGAAAAAAAAAGATTACTATTCGAAATTTTTTCTTGCTATACTATAAAGGATTGAATTCTAAAATATCAATTAAATTTTGGGCATTCAATCTATCTATTCTATGTAGATTAGGCCTAAAGACCCAACCTAACACGGAGTAGACATAATTGACCTACCCATACAAAGTAAAACCTTTAAATATTTGGGAAAAATTTCAAGTTTCTCGCTTCTTCGTATTTTACATTACAGATAAAGGAGATAATTCTCTAAAAAAAGCAAAAAAAAAAAATGACAAAAATCTATTTCGCAGATTCCTTTCAAAACTTTATTAACCAAAATTTTGATAAATTTTTCCAACAGTTAAGACTCTAATTTTTCAGCAACCATAATTTCAGTTTACTATAAGACTGACAAGTAGGTTGGGCATTATAGCTCCATTTCTTCCTCATAAAAAGTGCGATTTCGAGCTAACACAAAATTATGCCAAAAATATCAAAAACTGTTCAAATTAATATTGGATTTTGTCCAGGTCGCGTGCTTTACTTTCCCCCTTTTTTCATTTCCTTCCGTTTTTCTAAACCTTAAATCTTGTTTTAAATATCCATTATAAACTCCCATATACTTATACACTGTATAAATGGTGTAATTAACTCTATCAGAAAGCTAGAGCTAGGGTAGATTTTAAAAGGGAAATAAAACAATGGTTAGCTGATCATATTGTTTTTACTTACAAGTATACAGTAGGTATATAATATAAATGTGCATTTCTTATCTACAGGTTTGCAGTCATCAGGTTTACTCTATTATTTCCCCTCAAGTTTTCGGCTAAAAGGGTTAAAAGCGAAATTGTAAATGAAATGAGAGATAATGGCTTGACTTTTTGGCTTTTATTACTTGATTTCTATGAAATTATACTTAGATAGGTATACTTAATACTGCGATAATAGTACAGTATTTTCGACTTATCTTTTTAATAGTATCTAAACTTATATACCCTTTACCCCATTACTTGTTAATATGCTTAAGTAAGTATCTAAGTATTTGAATAGATTAGAAAACAGACACTACAGATACTACTAACTACTAATATTCTAAAGTATGGATTTTATACAATGTTTTCTCATTCATTAGGATTAGAAGCACTTGAAGTAGAAATTAAGTAAAACTGAAATTTACGCCACTTTGTCATAAACTACATCATTATTATCAGCTCCTACTCGTACTTTACAATCTTTTATAACATCTTTGAACCGCTTCATCTGTTTAATCACTAGGCTAGAAAATATAACAAAATCTTATCCTGTGTATTTTAAGGGACTCTTGGTTTTTTTATGAGTTTTTAATACGTCCCTTTCATACTCGTACAGCAATCAGAATTCAGATTTCAGATAAAATTTTACAAAATTTTGTAAATAGTTACTTTGTTAATGCCTGACATTTTTTTTTAGTAATTTTGCAATTTTGATGAAATAATTGAGAGTGACAGACAGTATGATTATGATTTGATCAAATTGTAGAACAAGTCAGTTTAATTACTGCGAACATTTACAAGCTCCTTGGAATTTCATCTTTCTCAATTATATCAACAGAGTTTCTTCAAATTCCTCGAGAAAAAGACAATTCTACGGATACTTATATAGTAGGTACAGTTATACATATAGGTGTTATAGTAAGCTTTGTCAAAGTAATAAAATAAAATGAAGTTGGCTCAAGACTAATAATAATGTTATGAATAGTTGTAAAATAGTTTCAAGAATTAAGTCTTGATGCACTACAGTAATAAAGACACTAGAGTCTACAGTATTCTCTTAATGTACAGAATTTTCAAGTAATAGTCCATACAGATGTATATCTAATGTCGTTCTCTCGTATTCAGTAATTCTAATTACCCCATGACTCTAACAGATATTTGGCACTCTGTAATTAGCTCTCTTGGCAAAATTTTGGTCCCAGTAATGAGCTTTGAAATTTCTCCATTTATTTCATTTTACACACTATGTATTACATAATAAATATGTAGGTACATGGATATCTGAATATAAAATGGTTAAAAGACTGTCAATGATAGCTCGAATCTACTTCAATTTTACACCTCAAAAATTTAGTCATATCTGCTTTACAATCAGAGCAAATATAACTATTTAAAATTTAATCAAAAATTTGAGTGATAAAATCTTGAATGAATCCAAAGACTTTGTTTTGCAAATATTTTTGACAAATTCTTCAAAATATCAAAAAATCATTTCCAATCTTTTCCGTTTCAAATGGGCTTTTGGCCCTTTATATATGAGGTTTTACATGGTAAAGGCCCAGAATTCAAAGATATCCTGAAATTTAAGTATTTTTCCCAAGTGCGAGCTATATTCCTAGGGCGTAGGTGAGAAATTAAATTATATATCAGAGTATCAGTAAAGTTCAAAACATTAACCATGACTAACCAAGTGTGAAATTAAAGGACAATAATCTTCTTTTTTTTAATTTTTAGAACCAAACCATGGCCAAGTAAAACTAATGGTAAGGATTAAGGATAGGACAAGATCAAGATGATGATAATTTTGAAAAATTGGACTTGAACTTGAGACACATGGGGAATTGTGCATGCATGCTTTAAGCCCTGTATCCTACAATGTGGTTATGCTCACCTGTGCAATTAAATTGTTAATTTTAAATTTTTTTAAAATGTAAAAGTTCAGCAGGGCTAATCAAAAGCTTGAAGAAGAGATTTGTCTATAACCCTTGCAACCTTATAGAAGTAATTTATACCCTGACTTTCGTTATGGTTTTCAAATTAATAGGACATAAAATTTTACTCTGTAAAAGGAATTCTAGGTACTAGTACTACAGTATATACTGGTAATAATAAGAGACCAGAACTCATTAGATCGAGAACTTTATGGTTTTTGTTTTATAATGGATACGTGCTCAAAACTATAAACGAGAGATTACCCATGAAAATTATTTAATGTCAACAGTAATAATACAGCTATAAAGTAAGTGCTATTTTTAATAAATGCCTCTAAAATTTTATACCTAATACCTACCTAACTCAAGCTCGAAATATCAAGGTTCAAAATACCAAATTGGGAAAAATGGACAATTATATACCTAAATTTTCAGTAAATTTTTTATTGTATATTTTTTTGGATAAAATTTCGATACTTTTTGCTCAGTTTCAAATTGGTTTCTTGATTTGACATCCTGGACTTTTGAAGTTCAAAAAAAGTGAATTAATTTTGACTCAGACTCGAGTCTTTAGTAGACAGTTTGAAAGAAAAAATCAGAAAAAATATTGAAAAATGATCAAGGGTACATAATTGATGATTCCCATGAACATGAAATTAAGATACTTTGCATATATTTCGAAAGCATAGTGGGATTGATTACATATTATTCAGAAATAAATTAATATTAAATAGATATACATTATTGTACTACATGTTTAAGGTAGTTAGGTTAGATGTATATAAGTAGGCACAATTAGATTAGAGTATGAGATTTACTATTCTAACTATTATTTGCCTGCTTGCACACACACACACACAAACTAATAATAATAATCATAAAAATTTCCCCTCGAGAAAGAAATCCACAAAAAGGGCAGTTGAGTTCTCAATAGTCCATTCAAAGTCTTAGAAAAATACAAAAGAATTAATGGAGCTATATTTTTACACATTTAATATATTTATACAGTCGGCTGGCTTGTATACTGTAGAGTATAGAATTGAGGAGAAAAGACCAAGCAAGTCTCAGATTACAATCTACTTTATACTTAATGACCCTTTCAGAGAAAAATTTTATTTTTATGTTCACATTCTACCCCTTACTACATAGTACATACACTTGTACATATTATACTTGTGTGTTCTTATTATTGGGATATTTACTTTCTTCAAATTTTCAAGTAAAGCATATCATCGTGTCAGAAAATTTTTGAAAATTTTAGTTTCTATACTTGAATAGTATCTACATATTCAATTTTTTAAACCGATTTTTAGAATTTTTTAAGAAAATAGCTTTGAAAATAAAATTTTTTGATTCAAATACAGAATCTAGAATTATCCTATTTTTATAATTTTGATCAAAAATACCAATGGTTCTCAGAATTTAGTTGACCATGATTGTAGTTTAGAACAGTAGCATACTTTCTAGCGCCGTTTCTTACGAAAATTTTCAAATTTCAATCAATTTTTACGACATTTTGTGCATCATTTTTTGTCCAAAAATGCAGTTTTAGGGAAAAAAATCAATTTTAAGAGCTGTTCTTTTACAAGAATTATCAAATTTTTGATCAATTTTTGAAATACAGATTATTTTTAACGTTTTTTAGGGTCAAAATTTGTAGTTTTTTGATATTAGAATCAATTTTAAGGGTCTAAAAAACAAATATGAAAACATATTTGAAGGTATTTTGAACAAAAAATATGTAATTTTAGAATATTGAAGCCTATTTCCAGAGCCATGAATTTCTAAATTTTAGACAAATTTTTAAATTTGCAAATTATTTATCTCATGTATAATATAAGTATATCTTTACTTTTAAATTTGATAGTAGACTGTAGACATTATTGTATTTTAGTTATTTTTCAAGTGTCGAATAAAAGAAAACATCCTTTCCGAATTTTTTCCTATAACTACTACTCCTACTATTATAAGTACTAGATACTAGATTATAATATGTATAACATTGTCCAACCAACACTTTCGACTTTAGTAGGATCTTATGAGCTTTAAAAAATAAACTTTTTTAAACTTTGATGATAGACAGTATGCTGGTACATACAGAGTACATGGAGAGTGTCGGGAGTTAAATTCTCATTTCCTTTTTTTTTCAGTTCTTCTAAATCTGCACGACAAAGTAATAAAATCCTCTCTAAAGCTATTATTTCTCGGCCTTATTTCCCAATTTTATTTACCTTTAAACTATTAAACTGTTCTTCTAGAAGGATATTACATTATAATCTAATTCCCTTTTATACTCACCTAGTACCTATATAGCACCTATAGTCATAGTACCTACAGAATATATAGTAGAGAAAAGGTATTAAAGCCTCAGCCTATTCTGGGATTTATTAGAGGAAACATTAAATTTCCGAATTTATCTATTAAATGTTTACAAAATTTACAATTCTGCAGTTTCACAAAATTACCCATACCTTATATTCCCTATTGAGAAAATACTTATAGGCTTATAGGTAGGGTATCCTAGTAGTAGGTAAATACCTTAACTATCAGTAAACCTAGTTTTAATAGTCAAAACATACACAATATGATCCCAATATGGGAATCAAATTTATGGGTTTGAACAGTTAAATAAGTAGTAAATAAAATAATAAACATTGCCATTTTTCAACTTAAATAAAAAAAACTAAATTTATGACCTGTCTACTCTACTTCTGTTCTTTTAGTAGGTAGTAAGGTACCTGACTACTTATTACCCTAAACTAAAAGAAAGACATAAATTACAGGGAAAAATACGCAGAAAAAATCATTGACCACTTTTAATAGCCATTTAATAATATTGTAAATTGTAATATCTATAAAGAATGTGAAGAACTGTAAGAAAATGGTCCACTTTTCTACATTTTCCATTTTCCAAAATCAAAATACAGAATCTTATATCTATATTTGTAAAAATATTTTAAATTCTCAAAATATTGACTAAATTAAAAAAAATTCACGAGCTTCTATATACATTTTAGAGCTTATTAACTCGATAACATATAGAAGTCTCTCTCTCTTCATTTTGGGTATATTTCTTCATTTTTTCAACGATGGTTTAATTAATATTATTTGTTACTTAAGGGGATGTGGTTAAAAACGCCAGGTAAAGATTTCAATTTCTTGATGGAGCTACGATAGCTAGGTAGTATCTTCGAAAGCGAGCTAAAATTCTCACGCAACTGAAG
>JAQIXA010004073.1:0-12245 GCA_034699045.1 Nanhermannia cf. coronata Gr-Ori-00579 | reverse complement strand
CTGATTGACCCATGGCACCAATCATTCCCTTTAAATCAAGTATAAATATAAATAATATGATTATTAAGTTATATTTTTAATATAATTTACTGGTAATCCTTGATTTCCTGGTCTACCAATTGGTCCTAAAAGTGAAAATATCACAAAATATATATTTAGTTGATCTTGAAATTATTTTTTACTCACCCATTGGACCAGGTTCTCCACGTGGACCTAAAGTAAAAAGAAAAATTTAAAGAATTATGAGAGATTAAATATTAAAAATGATAATTAATATACCAGTATCGCCTCTATGTCCCTTTGCACCGTTTAATCCCATTGGTCCGGGAGCACCTAAAAAATGAGAATAATTATGAATTACGAATTTCGAAAAGAATATTATTTTAGTTTAATTGATGGTTGCTGGTTACTGGTTACCTTGTTCTCCAGGCTTTCCGATATTTCCAGGAGCACCTTGCTCTCCTTTAGGACCTAATAATCCACGGTCACCTTTTGCCCCAGGAATTCCACCAACACCTTTAGAAGGAAAGTAATTAGATTAGTTTAGCTTTTTAGATTTTTCTATAAGTAATAATCTAAAGGTTACAAGAAGATAAGTAACATTAGTGCAAATAGTCTAATTAAAATTTTAATTTTAAAGTTACCTTGTGGGCCTGGAAATCCTTGTAAGCCTGGAGCTCCAGGTAAACCACGCTCTCCTGGAACACCAGCGCCGCCAGGTTCCCCTAAAAAATAACATTTTTAAAAAAATTTAGCAGTAGTTATACCCATATTAATGTAATTATAAAAAAAATACCTGAAGGTCCTGCTGCTCCAGGTTCGCCTCTTTCGGCTGGTTCACCAGGTGGTCCCACAGGGCCTTATTTAATATGCAATTATAATTATTTAGAAAAAAAATATAAATTATTATTAAAGGCGAAGATATACTTATTAAACAGTTATCGCGTGTTTTAGATATTTGCAAGAAATTGTTTTGCAAAAAGTAGAAAATTTCAACGTACTGTAAGAAATATCAGTACATCCTTTAATTTAAAATGTGTATGTATTTACCAACAGGTCCAGGTGGTCCTATAATAAAGAAAACAATAATGTTGTAATAGGTTGGGTATTCTAGATATTAGGCATATTTTTTATTTTGATTTGAAATTGAATACAGGCATACCTTGATCTCCTGGTCGACCAGTTGGACTAAAAAATAATTTTTCTTTTTGATTCTAAAAATTTGATATGAATTTTTATTTTCTCACCCAGCAGGGCCAATTAATCCTAATCCACCGCGTTCTCCTTTTTCACCGGGAATTCCAGGTAAACCTCGGCCACCTGGCAAACCGATTAACCCTGGTTGTCCAGCATGTCCTTTGTCTCCTTTAGGTCCAAATGAACCCTAAAATGGAGAAAATTCTTATTCTAAAGCATTTTTCTTTAATGAAGCATATTAAAATTATCCTAATTCTACAAAAATCATAAATAAGCGAATTTTTCCAAAAAGTATTTTTTACCGGTTGTCCAACTGGTCCCATTAATCCAGGCTCACCACGACCCCCGGCAGGACCAGGAGGTCCTGAACCACCACGTTCTCCTGGAAATCCTCTTTCGCCTCGACTTCCAACTCCACCTGGTGGCCCTGGTGGTCCTTGTACTCCAGGTTCACCATCTTTTCCTATTAAAATATATATAATTATATATGCTTTTAAAAGCTATTTCAATTAAGTAAAAATACAAATCACTTACCAGATAATCCAGCATTTCCAGCAGGTCCAGGCAACCCCTAATTTGATAAAAACTTTATAATTTTTATCTATTTATCATATATATTTTTTAACTTGAAATCCTCTTGGACCAGATGGACCTAAAAATAGGATTTATACATTGGTAATTTAAAAAAATCATGTCTCATGAATTTGCAGTAGAATTAACATTTATTTTCAAATACATAAAATAATTTTTACCTGGAGGACCACGAGCACCATCAGGTCCAGCCAAACTAATAAAAAAAAGTTGAAACGATCAAAAAACACAAAGCAAAAATAGGTTTTTTATACCCAGGTGGACCTTGCATTCCCATTAAACCATCTTTTCCGTGATCGCCTCTAGGACCTAAATTTAAAGTCATAAAAAAAGTTAATAAAATTTTTTATGTATAAAAATATAGCTTTTGGATTTAACCTGGAGGTCCTGCACTTCCTGGTTCTCCATCTTTACCAGCTTCACCCTATTAACAAATATCATTTAATTAATTATATTGTAATATTTTATTATTAATTAATTATTTCATCTTACTGGTGGTCCTTTGTCACCGGGTGGTCCAATGGGTCTAAATTATAAGTTCGAATGTAGGTTTTAAAGCATTTTAATGGTGAATCTTACCCTGGTAAGCCTGAAGGTCCTTGTAGTCCTTGTTCGCCTGGTTTTCCATCAGCCCCTGGCAATCCACGTCCACCTGGAGCACCAGCTTTACCTAATAATCCAGGTCTTCCAGCCGGACCTCTTAACCCCTTAAAAAATCATTAATATAATACAAATGTAAAGTACATATATCTTTGAAAATTACTAGTTAATCTGTTTAATAATGTTAAAAAACTACTTGCAATCCTTGAGGCCCAGCTCTTCCAGCCAATCCTTGAGCTCCTTTAATTCCAGCTAAACCTTGTGGTCCCTTGTCTCCAGCATGTCCTTTTGGTCCAGGTGCCCCATCTTGACTAAATTTAGATCAATTATGAATTAATTAAGCTTTAATTCAAGGTTTAATTAAGGTGTAGGTGATTACCCAGGCAAGCCTCTTCCGCCTGGAGGTCCTCTCTCCCCAATTGGTCCAGTAGGACTATTTGAATTTTGCAAATTTAGAAAGCTTATTTTAAATATTTGTTTGTAATAATACCCGACTACACCTCTTGGTCCTGGTTTTCCTCGTTTTCCTTCTGGCCCAGCTATACCCTATAATTTGATTTGAAAATTTAACCCAGTCTTGATCAAAAAAAATGAAAATTCAAAATTTACTGGCAATCCCCTTGGCCCTATAAGCCCTATTTCTCCTTTCATTCCTGGTTCACCTTTCATCCCTGGCTCTCCAGTCATGCCTTGATGCCCTTTGGGACCTGAAGAAAAATAATCAATTTTTATTCAAATTATTATAATGAATAATTTTTTCATACCTGCTGGTCCAGGATTTCCGTTTAAGCCTAATATAATAATAATTATAGGTATTATAGGTATATATATATATATTTGACCACTTTTGTCCTTTAAATACGACTAAAAAATTTACCTGGCGGACCCCTAGCACCTGGAAAACCTTGAGAACCTATATAGGAAATTAAGTAGAATGAATTAGAAATTTTATCTTATAAGCTTAAGATTAGTGATTAAATAACCTGGTGGGCCACTAGCTCCTGGGCTTCCCTTTTCACCTGGATATCCATCTTTTCCAGGTGGTCCAGTTGGTCCTAAAATCAATAAATGAACTCATTAATATTTTTTTTAAATTAGAAACCAAAAACAAAAAAACTTTACCAGTTTCGCCAGGAGCTCCAGGTCTTCCTCCTTCACCCCTAGGGCCTTGCAAGCCTTGGTGACCTTTGGGGCCTATAAATCAAATAATTTAATTTATTAATTAATCATTTAAATTCCAAAATTTAAGAACCAACCAATCGGCCCTATTTCTCCTTTAATTCCAGGACTTCCTTAAATGTTTATAAAATAAATCAATTAAAAAATAAATTCAGTTAAAATAAAATAAAATTGTTATGAAAAACTTGCCTGGAAAGCCTGGAGGACCTGGCTTTCCAATCGATCCCTAAAATGAAAAATAAAATAAACTAAAATATATTGATAAATATAGATTTAATAAGTAATAATTATCAATTTATTTGGTAAGTTTACAGGTAATCCAGGAGGTCCAGCAATTCCATCAATTCCTCTTAAACCGGGTGGTCCTAAAATGGAAAATATTAAGCAGAAATATAGTTTTGAGTATATAAGTGCTTGATAAATAATAAGATATTGAATAGACAAAAATATAACGACCAAATGGTATAGCTAAAGATATATATCTCTTTATTTTTTAATATAATGCCTAATTTTTTTTTAAATCAGAAATTACCTGGAGGTCCTTCCCTTCCACGTTCCCCTCGCGGTCCTGCAGGACCCTTGAAAAACAATAATTCTTAATTTTGTTTTTTATTCTTTTAAAATCAGCATTTTTATTTTCTGATAAAATTATTTACCATTGGACCTTGTAAACCAGGGGGACCTAAAAGAGTAATGTTTGGTATTTAGCTATTTTTTAATAGTACAATTAAAAGCTTGAATTAAAATTAAAATAAATACCACTCATTCCGGTGAGTCCTTTGTCTCCAGGAGCTCCTTGTTCACCTTTCATTCCATCAAGTCCTGGGAATCCTCGGTGGCCTTTAATACCAGGTAATCCTTAAATTTACAAAAGTAAAAAAAAAAAAACATATTTTTTAAAAACAAAATAAGTATAAGATTATTAATTAATTGTATACCTGGCATTCCAGGCAATCCTCTTTGTCCTATAAATAATTTTATAGTAAAGTAAAATGCGATTTTTTAGATTTAAAATAGATTTGAATATCCTAAAATGTAAACCTGGTGGCCCGCTTGGTCCTGAAAAATTAATAAAATTTTTGTCATATCAATTTTTTTGGTACACAAATGATAAGTGATTTTTTCATGGATCCTCACCAATTGGTCCTGGCTGACCATCTTCACCTCCATCACCATCTTTTCCTGATGGTCCCTATTGCAATTTAATTTCTAATAAATGCTATTTATAAAATAAAGTATTATTTATTTTACAGGTAATCCTCGAGGTCCGACCAATCCTGAAATTATTTTTAAGAACTTGAGGTAATTATTAGGTATTTAAGAAAACCTCGATATTGCTTTCTCTCAACTTTCACTTTTAAAATGCTAAACTGTTAGATTATAAGGGGAAGGTTAAACTGCCATATAATAATATGATACATAAATACAGTTATATATATTATTGAATATTGGATAATGCTCGTACTTCTATTTGTGAGAAGCTAAGCTTCCTCTAAACCTCATTGTTAAAATTTGTAATATGTGTAAGTATAGTATAAGTTCAAGACCCTACTATCTGTATATTCTGGTACAGAATAATAATAAGGATAGGTATAATAAATAGTAAGTACCCTACTTATACTATGGTTTAATTTTTAATAATGTAACCTAATGGGCCTTGTGGTCCAGGGTCACCAGCTTCTCCTCTTATTCCCTAAAAAACACAAAAAATACTTTGAAAATTATCAAACATTTTGATAAATAAGTAGGGTACTGATAAATTCTAAAACATTTGTCTGCATTAGCATTAAGATTATTAGGAATATGGTATATTACTTGAAATCCTTGTGGACCTGGTGGACCGGGTATTCCTAAAATTAATCAAAAAGGAATATTTAATTGATATATTATAAAAGTATATACCTACGTAATTTTTAAAAATATTGATTAATTAAATAAGATATGTACAATAGTTCAAATCAATATGCATTGAAATATGCATTATAATTACCGACACTTCCACGTGGACCAACAGGTCCAGTTTGTGCTTGAAGGAATTGAAAAGGCTCTGGGGCTGGTCCTTTGTCGTTCCCTGAACTTTGTAACTGTTGTAGATATGGCCCAATCTACAAATACGAAGGATATTATGCATGGAAATTTGATGTCATATAATACTATGCATCATAGATATACAAAGTATATAGATATTAGGCACTGCACTGGAACTATATAGTAACTTATTGCACTGACAAGAATGTACATACTAATAGTAGAGTATGAGTATACATTAATATATAGCAAGTGGCTTACATCCGGCGTTGCTCCAGGAGTTCCAGGCATTCCAGGAACTCTATTTTATTAATTAATTCTTGATTATCTTTTTATAATATATTTTAAAATTAGTAAAGATTTTATACCCGGGGAAACCACTGCTACCAGGAAAGCCAGGTTCACCTATAAGCCAATTATTAATTACTCTTATCAACTCTTAAAAATAATTAAGACAGGAGACAACAATTTGTATATTGCACAAATATTTAATAAATACTACTGTTAACAGGTAGTTTTTGAGAAAAAATATAATGTACGAGTACCTACTTATCAGGATATCCTACTCGACAAATTTATTGAAAAAATCTAGGTATTATCTGTAATTTTAATTTTAATTAATTACTCAACATAAAAATCTTCAGCATTACAATTAGAATTGGGAATGGGAAAGTAAAAAGGTAGGTATGTAACAAAAAACTTTTAATTTTACAATTTGCCTTGAGCTGAGGCAACCTGAGATTTATTTAAAAAAATTTACTTTTGGATTTTGATTTTGGAGTTGGAGTGAGTGGTGGAGTCGAGCGTCTGCAAAAGTAAAGTACTTAACTTTTACTAAATTACTATTATTAGTAAGCTAAAATTTCAATTTTTCATTTAAAACGCATTAATTTGATTAATAATTAACAATCTATTTCTAATAAGTAAAATACTATATCTAATATCTATATACATAGGTATTATGATATGATGATACAAATTTTCTGATTTGTACATATAAACTTAGTATACTGATAAAATATACTATATGGTATACTGAATACTAATAGATAGTACACTACCTATGTAGATGAATTCCCATGACCTACTACTCCTACTGATATTATACCTTTAGCTCCTTGTGGTCCCTCCCGACCTGAATCTCCTCGTTGTCCAGGTGTAGGAGTTAAATGAATATTATTATCACCATCATCTTCAGCACATATAGGACAACATTGGCCAAGTGGAATGTACTGATGTGTATTGCACTCAATTTCAGGACAGTCCACATCATTGCAATTGGTTCCAGGACAACCACCTCGATTGCATTCAACTTTTCCTCTGATACAACGACAAGTGGCACAAGAGTCCGGTCTCCAATCCTCACCATCTTGATAGGTTTTTCCCTCAAACTCACAATTTCTATAACTTAAAGGACTCGGTTCTTGAGTTTTAGATTTTGAATGAAAAATTATAGGTAATATTAGAATTTTGCGTTTTCCGGATAAAATTTACCTTTACCTTGCCTTCTGGGAGCCGGTGGTGAAGGTGCTGGACGATGATGATCATATGGTGGTTGAGTTGGTGAATTTGTCACACTACTCGGCTGAGCTGTTGATCTTGCTAATTATTCAAATTCAAAATCATTTTAAAAAATTTCATATAAAAATCAGCTGAAAAAATAATTGCAAATAATTGATATTGATAACGCATATTACACATATTAATACATAGATATATTATACATACAATACACTAGTACATTTTCTCATAAAGTCAGGAAACAGAGATTAGTAGTTTTACAAAGATTTTATACTACATACTTATTTACTTATTATAGAACCAATGTTATAGGCCATAAAATATGTACTTTGAATTTTAATGCATATTTAAAAAGGAAGGATATGAGAATTAAGAAAAAGAGAGATAAGGACAATTTCTTTTTCAATATTAAAATGTCGAGCAGTCTCCAACCTCTCAATCAATCGAATATTTTGTTCAGCATTTTTATATTACTTATATTCAATTTCCTTTATCGGCATTATAGACCCATTTTTTAATGTGATCTGCATTAGTAGGGTACACTTGTGCTATTATAAGGAAATGCGACTACCATTTAACATGTCTAGTGATGACTGGGTGCAGCAAAAATATTTTTTGAAGAAATCTGATCAGAGGTCAAAGAACTCGAGTAAAGCTCGTGTGTGTCTTTTTTGTATGCGTTTATGACTATCAGGACATTTTTTGAGGGGTATGTACTTGACTGACCCATTATTTGCATATCGTATGTAGTAAGTATAATTATAATGCGTAAGTGATAGTGATAAATTTCTTGCAAAATAGCTAAAGTAAAAAAAAACAACCTCCGGGTTCTCCTCCATAATCGTCTGTCCCATAATCATCATAATCATAACCTTTAGAAAAAAATTTCAAATCAAAATCAAAATTCGAAACAAAAACAATTTTCATATCAAGTGATATGAATAAAGGTATGCAAGCTTTGACTCAACTAACTAATATGGCAAAGCCTAGCCTAGACCTAGACAGGTTTTATATGTAGCTACGCTACGCTACTTTTAGGATGCTTTATTTTATTATACTAATATAATGGTAACTTATTAAATATCATGGGATGATATTCTAACCATTATACTCTCCATAATCTCCAGTTCCTCCATTTCCATTGGTTCCAGGTGCTCCAGTCCCATGTCCATGTCCGTTTCGACGACCACCATGATGAGAGGATTGAGCACTTACAGACGAGATCCAGGAATTTGTTGATAAAAATATGAACACAAGTAAAATAGGAGGTATACAAAATAACGTAGAATACTTTTTGTAAATGTTTTTATGTACCCCCATGGTTTTAGAAAAGCTTTTTGTGCCCCGATACTTTAGCCAGTTATACCTATTTGTAATTAATCACAAGACACCCATCCTAATCATAGGAAAAAGTTAAGGTATTTTTTAAAACCAGAAAATACAGTAGTTAGGTAATAGGTATAATGATTTGATCTATTGTATATTATGTATAGAATCTACACGTGTCGAAACTAGGTATTTAAAAACTTTAATTTTTTTGCTCAGACCTAGAAATACATCACCGGTTTAAAACAAAAAGATTTTTAAAATAACCAGCTAGATGACAAAAAAGACAACACTTAACTTGTACTTAAAATAATATTTTATTTTTTGTCCTAAAATTATAAAAAATAACTTGACTTATATAAAATACCCTATAGCTAGGTATTATGTGTATAACTAATGGTTTTCTAGTTCAAGTTAAGTACTTTTAAAATATATTTTGGTCAAAGGATGAGACTCGGCTGGAACTCAATGAGTCTCTAAAAATGTGTTCAATGAAATGGTGATGAAAACGAGACTAAAAGGAAATAAAATACTCACTACTTACATCCATAAATTAAAAAATTTCTTCAAGATTTCTTCCAGAATCCACAGAATTGATGGCTTTAAATCTATATCATTTCATATGCTTAATTTAAGACCAAATCCCTTATAAATATTCGTATCCCCAATTATAAGATCAATAAGTAGGCACTAGGTACTACATAATATTATATAAAAATAAAAACGACCCTCAAAAGACCATAGATTCATACATTTGTATTTACAAGCACAGAGACATTTAAACTATTAGGTTAGAAAATTCTTGCATTTCGAAAACCTGAATATTTTTGAATTCTGAATTCTGACTACATGCATTATACGACACATACCTAATTAATCACCAAGAATAACTAGGAATTGGTATATCTATTAGTAAAACGGAAAATTTTAACGATTTTTTAAATAATTTTTGTATTACTTTACTTTCAAGGACCAGGTATTGATTAGCATTAACTAGGTTTAAAAACTGTGAAAATTCTGAATTGTAAAAATTAAGTAGACTTTTAAACTGTAAACTAGCCACTTACCTATACTTACATACTTCTACTTCCTACATATAAATAATAAATCTATAATGAACTGATACTGATAAACCTTTTAATTCAATTAATTTTAACTTTTCAGTGTTAATTCTTTATTGTTAATTAATCAAGTATTAAGTATTGTTAAGTAAAAGTAAAATACTAAAATACTAGGCTTTATACACATTGAGTGAACGGAAAATACCTATTATTTATATTTGTTGATTAGCAAAAAAATATTTTTCACACTCAATAGTACTTTTACTTGCTATTCTTTTTTTAAGATCAAGTATTCAAAAATATTTAAAGCAGTTATGTATTTAAGTCTACACACTTATCAATTAAAAATATGAATATAGGTACATGCATATATTTCATACTAATATTGATAGATATACAGACCATACCAAAAGTTGTTAATATGTAAGTACTTATTTTTTTATGTAGGCACTACTTATCTGTATGGAATACATTAAGATGTACATATGACATATACTACTATGCTCACATCACATACATATACATTTTTTATTTAAAGTGTGTTTTGACGCTATTTTTAATGATTTTATAGATCTTTGCTAACCTAAGAATGTATATGTAAATTAGATATTTTATATCTAATACCTACTCGATATTATCTAGATTTTCTCTTTTATGATTGAGATACAGCCACAGTACCTACTAATATCAGTAGAACCTATGTTTCATAAGATCAAAGTTATGAATATTGAATCATAATATGAAATAAATATGTCTAGTCGAAATTCAAAATTCAAAATTCAAAATACAAAATTAGTCTTTAGGTTATAATAATGTATTTTATGTGCATCTTAACATCTTAACATTAATGAGTCAAAACGTTATTGTTTTTTATAATAAATCTATCTTTCTGCCTTTTACGAAAAAACTCAAAGTTCAATATATAGTAATAGAACATAAAATGTTTTGACTTTTTCGAAAAATATATTTAAATGTGTAATGGACCTGTTATGGACGGTATGGACTAGGATTGGACTAGGTAGGTACGTTATTTTACTGATATACCTATAAGTGCCTACCTAGGTATTTAAACTAAAAAATGCTTTTATTAATTTAGTTTAGTTTATTAACACAGAATACAAATAATAGTAAGTATACAAAATCGTTCAATGTTTTATACTCCTACACCTACGACTTAATAGTAAAAAAGTACCCTATGTATCTGTATTTAAGTACCTACCCTAGCTATGGTAGGTATAGAGTGAATTATGTATTTACTACTGACTACGACACTGATGATTGTGAGATACAATTATGTAAAGTATATATATTAATTGTTACCGATGATGCCTATTTCTGGTCCTATCTGGTAACAATTACACTTTTTTAATATTCGAATAAAAATCTGTTTTTGAATTTGCATTTGAATGACATAAAGTTTACCCTAAGCCAATGCATGTTTAATTGAATTATTGGAAAAAATTTAATTCTCTATTTATTAATCCGCACTCCACACTCCACACTCATTGAAAATGATCAAAAATGGGCTATAGTGCCCGTCATGTCTGTCCGTCTATCCGCGCATTTGTGGCCGAATTGTAGATCGGATCGGATATTCGGATTTATCAAAATTGGCACACAAATAAGAGCGGAAAAACCCGATGGGAATTTGTAATTCCCACCTGTAAGGTGGGAAAAATTGAAAAAATTGCTGAAATTTTGGATTTTTGCTGTATTTTGATTTTTGGGGATACTTTTTTATGTTCTCATATATGTATGAGAACATAATGCACCTATACATACATAATATGTACCTATACATACAAATAATTCATAATCCTAGATTCCTATAAATATTTATATGTACCTAGTACCTACCTATGTATTATGATTATGTATTCTGATTCTGACTCTGATTCTGAATTCTGATAGAGCTTGAAGGACTCTATAATCGAATAATGAAGCTCTTTGGCTTTGCCTTTTTGCTATTTGGCGAGAAGTTTTTAAAATTCAAAAATAATTTTTAAAAAACACCTTTTCAAATCAAAATCAAATCTTTCGAATTCAATACATTATTTTAAAAAAAACTAACAAGGTATTTTTAATCTTGTTTAAACCAGGTGTGCGGGCTTCGTGAGCGAGGGCAAAAGCAAAACCGATTTGCCTATTTAATTTTTTATTTAAAATCCTTTAGTGGATCTGTCTCTGTTCTCTGTTTTTATAAAATGTATAATATTAACTGTGCCTTCAGCCTTCCTATTCCTAATTAATAAGCTAACATAACCATGAGGCAAGTAATCAAAAGTTTGAACATAATTTAAATAAATAAACTTAAACTATTTTCAATTCATTCAATCATCTGCAATCGAATCTTCATTTCATAAATAATAAAAATGATTATGAAAATAAAATTTTTGTAACGTTTTAGGAACAAGCAAGTCGAAAGCGAAAGTCGAGTCGAGTCTAAAGTTTGTTTGGCGGTAGTATTAACTTTTGACTCATTTCATTTCCAATCCAATTCCAATCCAATAAATATTTTAGGTGTAGTATAGTTTGTAGTGTAAAGTGTAGTTATGTATGTTATGTTGAATATTAGTTTAGGTTTAGATCTAAAGTCTATCTAAAGAAAAGATAGACTAATTCATAATTCATACGTCATACATAAACATACGATAATAATTTTATAACTACGATACATTACCCCCTAAATACTTTGTATTTGTATAAATAAAAAATTAAACCAAAGAAAGGAAATTGTAATAG
>JAQIXA010004072.1:0-12246 GCA_034699045.1 Nanhermannia cf. coronata Gr-Ori-00579 | reverse complement strand
GTATTTCGGCCAATCAAATGGCATTTGTTTTGAATTTGATTGGCCGAAATACATGTGGCAGAATTTAGGCTTTAGGTGTATGGGCAATGGGCCTTAAATAATCCAATTTTCAAAAAGACTTAAAATAATGTTCAAAACTCCATTTTGCTTTATTTGGTATCAGAATGTGATATTTAGTTATTAAAAGATTGGTCCTTTGATACTCTTCCTATGTAATTTTAGAGAAATAATTCTTTAAAATGAGATGAGAATCAATTCTACAGATATATAGGTCTATATAGATCAATTCGAGCTTTTTTTGTGTAATATTTTAGAAATTCTTGACCTCTTAAATACATTCAAAATTCTCAAAAAAAAAAGCTAGACAATTAAGATCGCAAAAATTGAGATACCTTTTAGCCTTAGCTAAGGACTCAAGTTCTAGGAGTATATAGGGCATAGGGTATAAAAAACTTGTAAATGTCATATATAAAATCATCGGAAATTTTTAATAGTACCCTACACTAGTTGAAATGACATTTTGGACTAATCCTATAAGCTCATATTATGCATTTTATTAACTTCATTTTTATAATAAAATAATGATTTGACTAATATTTAGAATTCAATTATGTTCATGTTCATGTTAACTCAACTTGAGTTAACTTTTATTTTAATAGCACTTTTCAAAATCAATAAATTATATATAATTATACAGTTGAATTTATCTATAGTGGACCCTTTTTAGTTCAATGTCCAGGTCCAGAACTCGTATCCGTATCCTTAATAGTAAAGTCCATTATACAGAGAGCAAAATTCTTAGAAAATAGTAGGTACCACAGACCAGTTATGAATATCTCCTCAGTATAGGTACCCTCTTAATTAGTATCTGTAATACGAGTAGGATATACTGGGTTTTAATAGATTAAAAAATTTTGTCCTTTATAGTGATATTTCACTCTGCATTTTATCTTATTTTGTATCAGTGAATGAGAATTTTAGTTATAATTAGATCTTTTGCATGTTTTAGCCCTAAAACTTTTTTGGGTAAAAATTTGAAATTTTTTAAGACTCTTGACCTACAAAAAGTCATTATAGTGAAATTTCACTCTACACATAGGTACTTGTACATGTATATGAGTACTAGTACTGAACAAGTAGTTGTATCAGAATATGTAAGTATCTGTATAATATGTAGCTTTCTAGAAAGAAAGTCAAAAATAATAAGGAAAAATTCTCAAACTTATATTTATAGGGTAGTCTAAAAATGAGACTTTTATTTGATATACGAGCTTCCAAATACATACACTTATGTTTCTCAAGATATGATACTTACATATGATATAAATTCAATATATGATGATATGAGCACTTAAGCAAACATATTTTTAATATTTTTTCAAAAATATCATTTAATATACTCGAAAAAGAAACTCAATTTACTTTTATGAGCTACTTGTACAGATACTGTGTAGGGTATTCATTTTTAGGAGGAACATTAAGGGAATTGTTTTTATCATTTTTAAACCAGGCTAGACCAATGAATAAATGGGGAAATTTCAGCATATTTTAAAATATTTTTTGAGGGTCAGAGACTTGAGAATTTTCCAAAGAAAGTCTTGAGATTTCTATTTCAAAGTATTACTTACCATTAGGTAAATTATTTGCTTTCTTTCATGACTATACCAAAGATACCGGTAATAGGATAAGATTATGAGTAGAGTAGTACAATGAAAGATCATTTGTATTTTATGCTTATATTTTTCCAAGTTATTAAGGCTTAAGTGAATTGAATATTATAGTTCTTTTGAAATCTATAAAAAACCATAAAAGAAATGAAATAAAAGGATTAAGTAAATGAAATATTGATCTACCAGCTAGTTCTGTTTGAATCAAGTCTGAGATTTAGCAAACTCTTGATTAGAAATCTTAAAAAATACATTTTTTATAATGCAGGTATATGTACCCTAATATTGTCTGCATAGATAATATGTATATATTAAGCTTTTTTAGATTTTATTGATTATGATCTCATCAAACTCAACTTTTACAGATACTCGCAACATGCAGTAGTTGAGATAGCTTATTCCTATTACAGACTTCTACATAAAAATAGACTATATATATATAGGGTAATCACTTAATAAATTATTAAAAATAATTTAATTACTTATCAATTAGTATCAATGTAATACTAATAGGTATAGGTACCAATAAAAATAAAAATAACATAATTGACACCTACATTAAAACTGTCATTTGTATTTGTAATTAGTAATTCAGAAATAAGGTTCATACAGTTCTATTGAAAAATATCAATAGAACTTGCAGAGAAAACTTCTTCTGAAAATTGCATAATGCTTAATATGCATGCTTATTATAAGTGCTTGTACAATGCACCATAAAGAATTCAAATAGGACTAGCATGGGAACATTTTTAGGTGTTTACAAAGAGTTGTTTATGATACCATATAAGGTTTGAATTTTGAATGAGTCGTGGTTCATATATATATATATGTACATAGTAGAATTCAACCTGTAAAAAAATGCAAAGGTCGAAGGCTACGAATTTTGGATATTCTGAAATCTGAAATCTTAGCATCTCGCAAAATCTCCATAATATATGCTATTAACATAGGATTTGGAAAAATTAAGTATCAGAATAGTCGGTGTGGTTATAAGTTATAGTTAGCTAACTAATTGTAATTAACAAATTTCTTATAATGAATTGCATTGTTGTCCGTCCGAAATAAAAAGGACCCACAAACAATGACTGCCTGCCTGCCTGCGCCTACCTGTAATAAGAAAAACGTTAGTAAAAAAAGATTAAGCGACAATTTATTTAATAAAGAAGTGGTACCCTCTATAAACATTCAATTTCTACCATCTTCAAAAGTTACAAAAATTTTGAAGCCGGCTACGTGTTTTTTAAAAATTTTTGCAGATTTCTGGAACATTTTGTCGAAATTTTGACGGGAAACAATTAGTAAAAGGTAAGCCAATTAAATCTTATTATATTTAATGTATGATTAAGTGTAGGGCATTGTCACTTTTTGTTGGCAATATCAAAAGTATGATATTTTGACCAATTTGTCGCGTTGTCACATCACAGCCAGTGCAGTGTCACTTATGTTTTGTATGTCAATGTCAATTCAATAAGTTCAGCTCTGAAAGACCAAATTTTGGCTCGATTTTACATTTACTTGCAAAATTGAAGACAGAATTAAGTTTTTCAAAGCTGAATCAAATGAAATAATCGATATAGAGTTGGAACTTATATGTTAAGTACAGGCTGCTGGATTTGTGACTTTTTGAACATTTTTAATTGTAAATTTTTAACTATTTTAGGCTTTATAAGAATGGGTGGACTTATTAGGACTAGAACATTGTTAGTGTTCCTCTTTATTGGACTAACTTTTGGACAAGCCCCAGCTCGTGTTGAAGAATTGACGATATTAAATTCAGACCGGACTATTGACCTGACATCCCAGGTGGTCTCAACAACAACTAAAATTAAGCTAGAAAATACAAATGCACCACCAACTAAACATTTCCTTTTTGCCATTGAACCAATAATGAAGTCTCATGTCAGCTTATTCGAGGCCAAAGACAGTGTAGGTGGAAAAACATTGAAAAGTACCATAGTACAATTGTCAGCATCACCTAATTCTCTTGTGTATAGAATTGAATTACCTTCAGAATTAGCCAAGGGTAAAACAGCTGATCTTGAGGTTGATGTTGTGTACACGAAATATTTGCAACCATTCCCAGAAGAAATTGCACAAAAGGATAAACAATTTGTCAAGTTTGTTGGAAATCATTATCTCTTCTCACCTTACAAAGTGGTAAAACAAACAACAAAGGCCACACTTGCATCAAAGAATATTGAATCGATTTCAAAATTAAAACCATTTACACAATCTGAGAATGTTGTTACTTTTGGAGCCTATGAAAATATTGAGCCATTTTCAGCAAGCGAATGCATTTTACATTATGAAAATAATGGTCCTTTCTTGATGGTTGCAAATATGGAGCGGTTAATCGAAGTGTCTCATTGGGGAAATATTGCAGTTGAAGAAAAGATTGAAATTTATCATGCTGGAGCTAAATTGAAGGTAAACAATCAAAAAAAAGTTTTTAATTCATATTGATAATTGACCAATTTTTTATATTTTTTATAGGGATCATTCTCAAGATTTGAATTTCAACGTGATACAAGCTCTGGTGTCAATTCAATTAAGATGTTTAAGACCATTCTACCATCAGCTGCTCGTGACGTTTATTATCGTGATGATATTGGAAATATTTCAACCTCAAATATGTATGTGAAGCATGATTCAGTCGAATTAACTCTACGGCCAAGATTTCCTTTATTTGGTGGATGGAAAACTAGATATGTTCTAGGTACCTAAAGATTTTTTTAAATGTTAATCCTTTGATATATTTTCTAAAAATACATGCTGCTATTATATTCTACCTAGGTACTTACTACTTAAGTACCTACTTACCTATTAATAATATTTACTTTGCTTTCTTTTAGGTTATAATGTACCATCGTATGAATATTTATTTTCTGAAGGAGGACATTACAAATTAAAATTAAGACTTTTAGATCATATTTATGATTCAATGGTGGTTGAAGATCTTACTGTCAAAATTATCCTACCTGAAGGAGCAAGTGATATCAAGTTGAAGACACCTTATCAAATGAAAGAATTGCCAAGATCTCTTCATTATACCTATTTAGATATTACTGGAAGACCTGTAATCACTTTGGTTGGGAAAAATATGGTTGAAAATCATATTCAAGATTTTGTTTTGGATTACGATTTTCCAATGGTAAGAATAATTACTCTCAATTTTAACTGATTAATTAATGCTGAAATCAAAAAAAAAGTTCTTTATATTTTTATTTTTTTAGATCTACTTGTTGAGAGAACCAATAATGATCATCTCAGTATTCATGATCTTATTTTTCACTATATTAGTTTGGGTCAGACTAGATTTTTCTATTGGGAAAGATAAAAACAAAGGATCAAGCTCAAATAATGCAGCAGTAGTAGATTCAGTTATAAGGAAGCACGGGAAAAGAGCTACAATCTATGAAAATCTTGATTCACAAATTACCAAGCTCAAAACAACCAAAGATGTTAATAGCTTTCAAAGTAAGTTTATTTTACAAATAAGTCTACAAAATAAAAATAATAAAATGACCTAATTTTGTTCTTTTATTTTAAAGGTTCATTTAAAAATTTGACGACCGAACACAAAGCTGAGACAACCGCAATCAATGAAATCATGGTTCAACAGAAAAATGATGCACCCACCTTTGCTGAAAGGTAACTTTTTGTTAATTTTAATTTTTTTGCCTGCTAATATGTAAAATCTTTGTACCTGTACCTAATTCTAATTACTTACTAATTACTAATGTTGGTTAATTTTAGTATTTACGAATTGCAAAAATTGGATCGAGGAATGTGGGAAGTTTATATTCAATATATTCAAGCAGTTGAGAAACTAGTTGGAGCCAAAATGAATCGTCAAATGTTTCTCGATCAAGATAATTTATTTACTAGAAAACGAGACGAACTTGCAGAGAAAATTAACCAAATAATCAAGAATCTTTAAGGTAATATAGGATGTAATGCACAGTTTTAATATAAATTGTATTCCAAAAAAAACTTGACTTTTTACATGTCAAGTGTCAAGACTTTCATTTGTTTGTATTCATTCTCTAACTAATTATATTCTTCTAAATCTAAATTCTATCAAAGGATATATTATACATTACATATTTAAAATAATAATTTTGAGGGGTTTATAAAGATCAAGTCATCTTTTACAATTTAATTATACGTTTTATGTACTAGGTCTTGTGTACTGTGTATATTTATGATCTTTAAAAAAGTTAACTTATTATTTCTGTATTATCTGTAAAGAAATGAATAATCACATAAATTATTTTAAAAAAATTAATATCATTTGTTAAAATATACTTACTTTATACAAAAATAAAAGCTTTGCAGTTGAAGTTCAAGAAAAATTTAACGAGATTTTGAATTTTTGAAAAAAGCCTTTACATTATACTTACAGAATACTTGCCTTACAGCTTACAACTGCTACATGTTTCTAGAATTTTCAGTAAATAACTTTTGCTAGACATTATATAAACTCAGGATCAGTCCAGCCCAACTTCAATTTAAATTCTGTCACCTACATAAAAATCCATATCGTTTTGTATCAGAAATACATCAAATAACAAATAACACCTGCAGAGTTCTTCAATATTTATAGGACATTTTTTTTTTTACTTTGGAGTAGGGGTAGGAAGGGGCTGCTTGTCTAAGGGGTTGGAAGTCTAAGTGTCCAGATTTCGCACAAGCAGTACACAAACTTTTTTTTAAAATACGCAATAATGTTAACTTGAGTATGACACAAACACTTCAATCAAAATTAATTTTTTAAATCATATGTTAACTAAGTAATTAACCTTTAGATTTTTTTGGTTCTTTTTACCACCAAAAGTAAAATTTCTTGAAAATACTAAATTTTGTTTAACTCGATAGGAAAATAAATAATTAAAGGCAAGATTTTGATATATATATTAACTACAATATTGGCTACATGCCCTATTAAAAAAAATTTTGAAATTTTTTTGTTAATTATAAATAAAATGTCAAACTAAAGTAAGAAGTCCAATCGGGGCTGCTTGTCTAACTAACTACGGGGTTGGTTGTCTAACAGAATTTTTGTAAAAAATAGCTTAGATTTATCAAATATCTAATTATTAAAATGAAAAGGTCATAGGTAATGTATGACCCGTTAAGGTAATGGAGAAATCAGAATCAAAATGAATGGCTAAAAGAATTTGAAATGGAGATCGAATTCGCTCGATTTTTCCAAATCCCATGTTAGAGCATAGGGAGATTACGTGCAGCGCTCACTTCAACGGGTCATAACTTTTGACCTTTTCATTTTAGTAATTAGATATGACCATAACATTTGTTCATAATGAACCACTTTATCGAACCTATATATGGTTTCATATTCAACTCTTTGTGGTTACCCAAGAATTTTCCTAAGTTAGACAACCAGCCCCCGATGACTTAAAAAAACATCATATTTTAATCTGTTTAACTCTCGTTAAGTATATAATAATTTTTCCAGTTTCAAATAAAAATTTGTCCAGAAATATATTTACTCTAATTATGTTGCATTTATTTTAAATATTTTAGATATCTAGTATCATTAATTAAATTTTTTCTAAAAGTTAGACTTCCAGCCCCTTCTTACCCCTACTTAAGTTTAAAAAAGTCCCTTGATTTTGATAATGATTCAAATTACCAGATTAGTATAGCAATTAAAAATACTGTCTAGAATTCAAAAATCAGCAGAACAAAGGAAAAATGGACAATAAAATAAATCGATACCTTTATAACCCTGATCAAAATACATATTAACCAGATTATAAATAGAATCCTTTGTAGTTTTATGATAAAAAATACTTTTATTGACTAACATTCTTTATTTTAGTTTTTATAAGGGATTTTGGTAGACTTTATGAAATAAAGTTTCTACTTAAGGACTTAATAAGTAAAATCATCTTTTTTACTCAAAATATTTATAATCTAGCTAGAGTATTTATATTTTGGAATAGTTAACTGAATTATGCATATTTTTATCATTAATGAAAAGACTACTAGAGTTAAATTACTTAAAACACTCGAGTTATATTCACTATTCTTTAGCAAAAGTTTTAGTTCTTTCTTCCTCTGCTAGCCATTCTGTTTTCTGACTATGTTGTTTCGATGCATCATGGGCCTTTTCTAACATTAATTCTTCTGTTAATACTCCAGTTTCTGAAGCAAATGCACTAGCCTATATTTACATAGAAAAAGAAAATAAGTAAGGTAAATCGTTAAATATTTTATAATAAAAATAGCAAAAATGAAATATAAGATAGTAATATATCTTTATTTACCTGCCATGACGCTGTAAATGAATTGAAAAGTATTATCGATTGATTAATTTAAAGTTTAAAATGCTTTGAATTTGTATAAAATGTTGTTAAATTAAATGTTTACCTGCTAATTTAGCGACTTCTCGACCACTCATTCCTTCGATAAAAAATCAAATTATTCGATAATTTATAACTAAAGATATTAATTTATAATACGTTACCTTCGCAAAGATGTGCAACTTTTGTACAAGCATCAGAATAGTCAAAATCTCCTAATTTTAGTCTTGATCCTCGTTTATCAGCAACTGCCAAAATATAGGTGTCGAAATATTGACGAACTAACCTCTCACGTTCTTCAACTCCTGGAAGAAGAACGAACAATAAAATTATTATTATAACTAATAATATAATGGAGTCGATATAAAATATCGCCCAATGCAATTTTAAGTTCATCATTCATGAGTTTTATGCAACTTTACTCTTCTTATTTCTTTTACCTGGTAGAATAAAATGTACCATTTCATCAATACGATCGTTCACTGCAAAATCAAGTTGTTCGGGTGTATTTGAAGCCAAAACGACCATTATTTTATTTGACTAAATAAATAAATTAAAAAAAACAAGTCAAATATCTAAAAATTGATCTATATTCCTCATTTTTTACCTGTTCTCCAGTTCTATAGAGGAAAGCATTTAATGCTGATCTTAACTCTTCACTCATTTTTTCAGAACTTCTTTTACGTAAAAATGCATCTATCAGAATCAAAAATAAAATAATGAAATATAATTAAATTAAGTCAAGTCATTAACTATGATTATTCTCACCTGCTTCATCCAAAAATAAGACTGAAAATTAGAGTAAAAAATGAATTGTAGTAATTAGGCTCTTTTATAAAAATAATCAGTGAAATTACCTAGGCCATTTCTTGATGCATTTGCCCAATCGAACACTTTATGGATCGCTAATTTTAAAAAATACAGAATATTTAGCATACAATGGAGAATACATACAATAATTAGAGATTTGTTGAGGCTAAATTACCCGTTACACCATCTTTCCCTAAAGGTCCAACATCACCACCACTTAAAAGAGCATAGTGCATACCAGAATGATTTGCCAATCTCTGAAATAATATAAATAAACATTCATAGATTAGAAAATAAATTAATTGGCTGCAAGTTTGTTGTGCAAGAATTAAGGATAAGTAATGAAAATGAATAATTATACCTTGGCGAATAAAGTTTTTCCAGTACCTTTGTATTTGGAATAAATATAAGTTAAAAATTTTGATAAATTTTTTTATAAAAAGTGTATTTATCATTTTGACTAACCTGGAGGACCGTAAAACATTACATTACGATAGTTTCCTTTATTTTTTCTAGTATTTCGAGTTGCAATTGCTACATCACGTAACCGTTCTTCAAGTTTAGGATGTAGTACAACTCCTTCTAAAGCTTCTTCTTGTTTTTTAAATAGTTTCTTAGCAGTTTTAATAGGATGCTGTAATATTTCTAATGGAGACAGTCTAGATGTTTCACGAACTAAAGATGGTTTTCCTAATATAGCTTCTAATCTACGTGCTAAAAACCATTAAGAAAGATTATTTAAAATTGAACTCAAGAATTTAGTATTAGGGACCTAAGGATAAGATGAATTTTAATTTTAAATGTACCTGCTAGATATGTAGAATTTTTTGCTGTATAAACACCTAAGGCTAATAATGTCATAGCTCCTGCAGTTTGAACCATTTTATCCCAATCAGAAATAAATGCAGTGAGACCTAAATTAAAAAAGGTATTAGTTTATATTTTATTGAAACACAGATGCTGAAAAATTGAAATTAGCGGTATGTAATTATACCTGTTCCAACAATTGAGCCCATTGTTTTGATTGATTCTAAAGTAGTAACCCTTGATTCTTGAGCTTTAAGACGAATTTGTTCTAAATGAATGTCACGATTTTCTCTTTGAATTTTTGCTTTAATTTCAGCTTTCTCTTTTATCCTATTTTTCATTTCATGATCTCTCATTTGCATTTCTTTTTGTAAAGTAGCAAGTTTCATTTGTTCCTCTGCAATAAAAGAGTAATTAAAGTGTTATATAATCAAGAAATATTAGGTATGGATTATGAAAAATAAGGAAATTGTAGTCTTACGCTTTGCTAAGGATTCTTCTTGACGTCTCAAATTTTCATCATTAACTGATCGTTGTTTGGCTAATTGATCATCGTACCTGTTATTCGAAAGGAAAGTAAATTATATTTATTGTTTTTATTCTTATTATTTTATTCTAATCTGCTCTACCTCTTTCTAGCAAGTTGATCATCATAATTAGCTTTCTGCTGATGTAACTTGGCTTCCTCCTAAAAAATCCAAACACATTCACATTCAGCATTAATAAAATTATCCTGTCCAACTTTTTTTAGTAAAAATCACTAACTTGTAGAATTTTCCTCCTCTCTTCAGCAGCCACTTTAACAGCATCCATCTTTGATGATTCAAGTTGAGCATTATAATGTGCTATCTGTGCTTCTAATTCTTTTTGCTTGGTAGTTTCTTGTTGTTGAGCTAGTCCTAGTGCCTAAAAAAACCATAAAATCAAAATACCTTGAAAAAGCAATAATTTTAATAAAATTAGAAATATCTGTAGATTCCACAAGGTGCAGAATAAAACTATGATGAAATCACCTACCTCTTTTGCATGACTTGATTTTTCTAAAATAAAATTTAAAAAATTGATTCAGGTAACAATATTAATATTTCCTACATGTATCATGATTATAGGATTGACATTGACATGAATCATGTCATGATCAAACTATTTAAGTTTAAACTAAACTATTGTAACCACTACTATAAAAAACCTCAAAGATTGACTTGATATAATTATAAAATGAACTAAAGTCTAAAGGTTCGTTATAAAGGAGTTATTTATCATGTAATTTTCTACTGCGCTGAAGACATAAAAAAGGGTTCTCTATAGAGGAGTTCCATTGTATTTTAATTTTTTAGAATCATCAAATTTTAATGTTGGAAATTACCTAAATCTCTAGCTGCTTGTGCCGCCCTAAAAATACCAAAAAAACAATTAGTTATATAAAACTTAAAACCATTAGAATTATCATAATTTCCGTAAATTACCTTTCAAGAGCAGCTGAATCAAACCGATATTGAGATTCAATCCCCTTCCTAATCTCTTCTTTAGTAGTTTTATCCGGAGGTTTTCCACCACCACCACTGGTTCCACTACCGCCTGCTCCACCACGAAGTTCCTGGTCAAAATTCAATTCGGGAATGACAGGTGGGTCATTTTTAATCCCAAATATCCAAGACATGACTAAATTTAACAATTAGATTAACTTATTATTTAAAAAATTAACAAAAATTGGACAAAAATTGGCCAAAAAAACCGAAAAAATTGCATGGAAAATTTGAATGGTTATTTCTATTGCCTCAATTTGAAGGCTACTTTTAGCTGAGAAAATTTTGTAACATGAAATCTTGGGGAATTTTGGCATTTTTCATAAATACTTTTTTCTAATTTTTATTTTACAACAATATTTAATTAATTATGGATATTTCAGCTGGTGGTGGTGCAGGTGGTAGGCCAGGATGTTCAATAGAACTTGAAGAAACCCATGATGGTCAATCTGGAGGTCAAGCTGGGTCTAAGGTGACGAGAATCAAACTTGACAAGGGGTTGCTCTGTTCACTCTGCCAAGAATACCTGAAAAGGGTAACTTCTCGATTTTTATTTTTTTATTCAATTAATTCAGCTCTGAAATATCAAATTTTAGCATCATTTTGCATGTATTTAGATTTAGATACTTGTACAATTGAGGTGTGTGAGGTCTAAATCGGGTTTTCAGAGATGAATAAAATGTATTTTAATCTAGCTCTATAATGTATTCTAAATGTAAATTCTAATCCTAAATTCTAATCCCTTACTATACCATACCATTAGATTAGGATCTAGAATCTCAAACTTAAATCTCAATCTAATCTAATCTAGATCTAGAATAAGCATAAGCTGATATTCTTGAATTTTTAACTTGAAATCTGAGATTTTGTCTAATTTACTATAGGCAATATGTATAGCAAAATCCAGGTTTTGAAACTTTAAAATGAAAGAATATTAATTCTAACCCAACCCCAAACCCAAAACCAAACCCAAGCTCAAGATTTTATATTTAAGTATCAACATTATCATTATCATGAATTGTATTTTTTTAGGGTGACGATGGCCTGGCCCTGATGGATGGTTTAGAAAAAGGCTGTGGACATATCTGTAAATAAATAGACTAATAT
>JAQIXA010004071.1:0-12250 GCA_034699045.1 Nanhermannia cf. coronata Gr-Ori-00579 | reverse complement strand
GCAAAAATGTTTAAAATAAATTGACTAAAAAAAACCAAAAAGTCATGTCATTTTGACGGTGTATGTTACTAGGGTAATAAATTGTTTACATTGCGCATATATAAGAGCGATTGGGTATATTCTCTAATACACTGTGCAAAGTAGGCAAAAAGTTAAAACTTTTGGAGACGACTCGTATTCGAGATTACAATTAAGTTAATTGTTTCATTTATTTTTTGTCAATTAATTAGTCACCATACGTGGACACCTTTTGTGGACAATTGGACCACATTTCGTCATACCTGTACCCTGTGGACAACCTAAGGTAAGGGTACAAAAACTTAATCAATAATACCTCTAGTATAATAAATCATTTTATTCCCCACCCTTTTTTATGCGTATAAATAATATAGGCCTGTAATTTTATATCACAAAATATGACAAAATATGATTTTGATTAAATGGACAATGTCAATGGTAGTTAAATAAGGACTAGGTAAATATGGTTAGCTAATTGACCTTGTTATAATTGTAATCTATATAGTACTTAGAATTAAAGGTATATATCTTGTATCTTTTTATTATCTTTTTTTATTAATCGTAAAAAATGATTTATTGTATCTTTAATCTTTATACTTTATACATTTGTAGATCCTGACCCTGACGACTCTGCCTGGTTAATGGTGAAGACCAAAAGGATTTATTATAGTTTTTATACCCTTAACTGTTGTTAAATTATCTATTTGTTATCACCAATTTGAGCAAAAATCAGTCATCCTGGACTTTTTACTAGGCAAAGGTATGTTAATAATTCTTTATATTATATCAGTTTAAAAAGTTTGTTTTTTATAATTGTGTCATTTTTATATTGTAGGTGGTAGTTTGAAGGACAAACTTGTGGCCAAAGGTATGAAAAGCTTTTAATTAACCATCTTTATTTTTATTTCTGTTTATTTTGTTTCGTTTTTGTTTATTTTATATATTTTTTTATTTGTTTTTATTTATTTAGAATTCTAAAATTCATTATAATTTCGTATTGTGTACGTACTTCGAATTTGAATCAATCAAGGTGTTAAATATTTCGAAACTTTTGATTTTTCTAAAAACGTAAAGGACAACAATTCGGTAACGTCCTTGGCACAGGTAGTCCTGTTGGTCCAGGAGGCCCAACATCTCAATCTCCTCATTCTCCGCAACATCAAGGTTATAATCAGCCTTACCAAGGACAAGGACAACAAGGTATTGTAATTTAGCAATTTTAATTAGAATTTTAATTCTTTAGCTCTGGAATAATTGTAGTGTATTAAAAAAATAGTCTTAATTTCAAGATTTCATTAAATTTTACCTAGTTGAAATTGAGGCAAAATCGAGTTTTTTAAGAAATGAATTAAATGAATAGTCTACTTTTATGCACTTAAAAATATTATAATCTGATTATTGATTACTAAATTTTTAGGATTAGGACAGCAGTGTTTGTATCAGAGTACACAACAACAACAATACCAGCCTCAAAATCAACAACAATATCGACCTCAACAGCCTATACAACAACAGTACCAGCAAACACAGCCTACACAATATAGACAGACACCACCACCTTCGCAGGTATATCAACCTCAAACTCAAACGTCAGTTGTTCCAAACTATCAGCAGCAAAGTAGTACTACACCAAGTTACCAACAGTTTTCTGCAAATCCAAGCTATCAACAATCTACTACTACAACACCTAGCTACCAGCAAACTGCTTCAGCAACAACAGGCTACCAGCAAACAGCTTCACCTACAACAGGTTACCAGCAAACCGCTTCAGCAACAACAGGTTACCAGCAAACAGCTTCAACAACACCAGGCTATCAGCAGCAAACTACAACTGGAACAGGAACAGGACAATACCAACCACAGACTGTTACCCCTGTAACATCTCAATACCAACCTCAATCGGTTACGGCTTCAACTACTTCGCAATATCAACAACAGCAACAACAACCTCTATCTGTTCCGGCTATATCACCCAATTATAATCAACCAGCAACTTCAATGGCTGGGTACAATTCTCAAACACAACCATCAGTGCCCGACAGAAATTTCTTGTATTCTGTATTCCAAAAGTAAGAATATTTTTAAAACTAAACCGGTCATTTAATTCAGATTCAGATAGGAAAACTTCATTTGCACTGTATCTGTGTGTATTAAAAGATACATATGTATAAAATCCTTTTTTTTTTCAGGGTTGACCGTGATCAATCTGGTGAAATCAATGCTTCAGAACTTCAAAATGCACTTTCCAATGTATTTTTAATTACCTACATATATTTTAAAAATTACATGATATATTATGTATTAGTATGGTAGGTATGAATCTAAATCTAATAAATGTTTTTCAAAATAGGGTACTTGGAGCGCCTTCAATCCCGAAACGATTAGATTGATGATAGGTTCGCTTATATTATATGTATTTTATTTGTTGTCTTTTTGTGTTTTTGCTAGCATATTTTAACGGTTCTCAAAGAGATTTTTTAAGCGGAGTGAGCTTTTATTTTATTTCTTTGTGCTATGATAATCTAATCCAAGTCAAATCAGTATCAGTAGATGCTTTAAAAATAGTTCTAAAGTTATTTTTCTTTGAGTTCCTAAAATAAATGTAGCTAGAATCAACGCATGAAGTGGCTTGTTTTTTGTTTTTAATAAGAAAAGATTTCTGATTCTTTCCTTTAAAAAAGCAGGGATGTTTGATCGCGACAACTCGTAATTAAAATTTTCTAATACCTAAATATGATCCAAAAATTGAATATATCCATAATATATTTTTATTTGTGGAATATATTATTATGTATCATTCTGAAACATTCAGTTTTGTGGATCAATCTTGTTTAATTACCGTTTTTAAAATATTTTTTTAATTTTCAGTGGAGCGATTAACTTTGAAGAATTTGGGTAAGAAATAAACTTTTACTAAATATTATTCTAGATCTCTTTTATCAACTTTATCAAGAAGAAAGAAACTAATATAGTTTACAATATGTATTACCTTTTTAGTGCTCTTTGGAAATATGTCACCGATTGGCAAGCATGTTTCAGGTCATTTGATAGAGATAATTCTGGCACGATAGGTAACTTAAAATTAAAATCTAAATAATTTTAAAAGCAAATACTTAAGCTACTAGAGGAACGAACATTTTTTTACTTGATTATCATAAAGGTCATTAGTCATTATCGACTTACATACGACTTGACTATTAGTATTAGTATTTTCTACGTTTTAGTAACTTAAGATAATTGATTATTCATTTTCATTTTGAATTTATAGATAGAACAGAATTACAAACTGCTCTGGTGTCATTTGGCTATAGGCTAAGGTAAAATACTTTAACTTTATTAAACTTATAAATTAAGCTCATAAATTGGTCGATAAAATTTTAATATATGCATTTTTATAACTAGTTCACCAACAATCGATATGATGATTCGAAAATTTGACCGACAAGGACATGGACAAGTCGCCTTTGACGATTTTATCCAGTGCTGTGTAGTTTTACACACATTGACTTCATCATTTAGACAGCACGATGTTGTACGTTTAAAAATTTTATATTTCATTTATTCCATTTCTCTATTTTTATAAAATCTCTTGATAATTTTTCCTCAGAATCAATCTGGAACGATAACCATTCATTATGAACAATTTTTGCAAATGGTTATGGGTTTCAAAGTTTAAAAAAGACAAGACAACTTAAATTAAAACTGTTCATATAATCTACTACTCTAAAAAACTCTACGACTACTACTCAACTCAAAATAAGATAAAATAAATACATAAAAAAATAATTCAAATTCATAACATTAACTTTCAAGCTATTCAAAATCTTCAATAAAATATACAAAATTTTAAGTCAATTGAAATTAACTACGAGTGCTAAAAATTCCAATAATCGAATTTTTGTGATTGATTATAAAATAATAATTCTATTCACCACTCCTCAAATATACTACAGTTTATTTATATATTAGTCATATTTTTTAATCAATTATATTATTTGTATATTACATTACATTTCAAGTCAAGTATTTATTAATAGGATTTTTTCTTGATATAATTGATAGATACTCTAATTATTATTCCATATGTCAACTTTCCAGATTTCTAGACTTGATAATTGATATTTATTAAACTTTAGACTACTGATATTCGATACCTTTTTTAATTTCTCTGTTTGTATCTAAACTATACTTTAAAATTCGTATTTGATTATAAAATATTTGTTAAAAAGTATACCATATTATATTATAATTCTTAAGTAATGATTGATTGATAATATTTGTACAATATTATTATACTTTATACAAAAAAAAGAGAAAAAGTTTATTTAGAAAATTAGCTCTTGTAGCTGTAATTTGGTATATAATTACTTGTGTAAAAAATATTATAAATTAATATTGTGCTCAGTTAAAATGTAATGATTCTAATTATTTTTTTGCATATACATATTATATAAGAATATGTACCGTGTATACTTATTAAAATAATCTATATTACATTGTTACTATTATAATTATTCGAAAATAATTTTTTATGTCGAATTCGAATAGCCAAAAGTCAGTACGAATAAAATAAAGTAATAAATGAGATGATTTTTTTGCCATAAAAAATGTATATTCTATAATTTTTATAGAATTTTGTATTTAATCCATTTACCTACATTTACTTCTGGACAATTAATTTCAGAACAATTAATTACTTTGTCGTGTCATTTCCTAGAATTGTTTTTTTATACAAACTACAAACTCTAATATGTACCTAACTAATTTTAAGACTAGTTTCTCATTTTGTTTTTGTTTGAAACTCTTTTAGATTTAAATCAGGAATTTTAAAAAATCGTATTTAAGAAAATGGGGAAAATGGGCCCTTGTTGTATTCTAATGTCCCTTCAAAAAGGAGCAAAATTTATTTCAGTCATTGAAATGGTAAGTTCTCAAAAATCTCAATTAGGTATGTTAAATCAATAAAATTTTCAAAAAGTACCTAGGCTTTTGCATTTAAAATAAGTACCTATCTACCTAAACCTATGCTAGGTATTCAAATGAATGATTTCCAAATAGTTTTGTATTTGTAGGGTATAATTATTAAAAAGGATAAAACAAGTAAAAATCAAAGCGATTAAGTCCACTAATTTGGTTCAAAAATTTCGGAAAATGACATATATTTAACAAATTACAAAATGTCCATAATTTATTTTTGATACTATTTTCAGTTTGCATCTATTGCTTGTATAATTTTTTATGTAATTCAAATGGGTATGACACTTACAAATGGAGTTAACCATGGTCATGGGTAACTATTTATATATTTTCAAAAAGATGTAAATAATCAAATATTTCTATTAGATTTCCAAACCATCAGAAGCCATCACTTTTCACCTGGTCAATTCCTATCATTTTCTTGGCAGGTATGTATTAATCAAGTTAATACACACGTGCTTTATTCAACTTTTTTTCGATATTTTATTAGTCAATTTGATCGAATTTGGTCTGGCTGTACTATTATTCAGAGGAGCTCAACAGGTAGAGAAAGCAATAAAATTAAATAATTAATTTAAACTGCCTTTATCTTTCTTACATATCTAATCGTAAACTACTTTTTCATTTTCCAGCGATGCCTTCAAAAATGCCGAATTTGGTTCTGGGCTACTTTGATTATTTTCATGATATTTTTAGGAAACATGATAAGTAGTCTAGCCTTCAATGAGGAGACAATCCTGGGCTTTGTTATAAGCATAATTAACATTATTTATGACATTTATAAACTATGGCTTGTGTATGTTTTCATCAAAGAAATGAAAATTGAGGCCAAAAATGGATTTACAATCACTACAATTTCACCACCAATTCAATCTGTTCCATAAACATTTTTGTAATAAATACTGTTTATTTTAAAGCTTAAAAAATAAAACGTTTTCTTGATCTTGATAGAGTAAAATAGCGAAAAGTACATACACGATTTTCAGTTTCAGTTTGATTATCTTTTAGTTTTAAGTACCATAAAGTAATAAAGTCTTGTTGGCCCTTATATAAGTATAAATTAGTAGTTAGTACAAAAAGTGCTAACTATAAATGAAATTATTAATTAATATTAATAGGGAAATAGCTTTTTAAAATCAGAATTCTAACATTAATATAATTCCCCTAGATTTGTGTAGCAGTATAAAAATATTTTACATCTATTGAAACGTTTAGTAAATTAGGTACTTTTATGTTAGTTATTTAAAAATATTCGATTATTTGAAACGACTAAAATTCAGACAAAATAAGATTTGTAATAAATATGATACTTTGTGAAGCTTATTTTAAAATTTTCTATTTTATGTTCTATTACTTTCGTAATTTGCTGTGTTTGTATTTGAGGGATTAGCATGTCCATTCGAATTATTTGTTATTAGTCTCCCACCACCAAAATATTCTTGGATTTCTTCAAGAGATTTTCCTAGAATTTAAATAGAAAACATTTTAGATTATTTGATTAAAATACAATTATTAGCAACCATTATCCAAATCCAAGTATGTATCTAGGTAAGTAAGTATTTATTTCGCAAATAAACATTAGCTTACCTTTGGTTTCAGGCAAGAAAGTAAACACGTAAATGACAGAGAGGAAACAAACTGCCGCAAAAAACCAATAAATGTATTGAATCTCTATTGCCTTTTCGACTGAAACGAAGAATTTTGTAATAATAAAAGCCAAGATCCAATTAAAACAAGTTGCAAATGCTGAAGCCAACTCTTTAATACTTAGAGGCAATATTTCACCAATCTAAATTTTAGAATAAATTAAAATAAGTTAGAAATAATATGGCATAAAGTAATTTCTCACCATCATCCACGGAATTGGCCTAAAATTATATTGAAAAATAGTAAAATTTTAATACTTTTGCAATTATGTACAAATAGTTTTAAGTAAAAAAAATATAGTAATATTGATTATTGGACTTACCCATATCCCAATGAAAAGGCAATAATGAACAAAATAAGACTAACTAATGGCAACCAGCCATAAGAAATTTTATCCATCTCTTCTGGAGTATCAGGTTTGATTTGGAAAAAGATACCAAGAGCAACTAAAGAAACTCCCATCAATGATCCAGACACAAATAAAAGTATTCTAATAAAATTATAATTAGCCACCATTAGTCATTAGATATGTAACTTTAGTTAATATGTCCGTTTTTAAAATTTGAACCTTCGACCAAGTCGGTCTACAACAACCGTCGAAGCTAAAGTTGCAACAACTTGAACAACACCAATAATGATCGTTTGTACATTATTGTCCATCTTTGATCCAGAAGCCTCAAAAATGCTGACAGTATAAAATATAACCTAAAATTTTAGAATAAAAATTAGAAATATAAGTTATATCTTATGGTTAGTTAGATTAATTCTATTCTTACAGCATTGATGCCAGAAAATTGTTGGAAAAACATCAACATTAAACTAATTGAAACAGGCTTAAAATTCGGGTGCTTCAAGATGTCCCCAAAACTGGCTTTACCTCTTGATCTAACCTCGTCTAAAGAATCTTGAAACTATAATAAATGATTGGTTTGATAAAGCTTAAATCTTTTAATGTATTTTTAAGGATATTTCCATACCTCTTTAATTTCCTCTTCTACATCTTGTGAAGATTTAGTTGCTCTCAACCAGCATAAAGCTTGAGTCGCCTCGCCGACTTTTCCTTTGGATAAAAGATATCGTGGCGATTCCGGGATGAAAATCATGATGATCAACAGTGCTAAAGGCCCAAATCCGCAAATTAAAGCTAGCCAGAACCATGCAACTCCAGCACCTACTGCATATGTAAATAGAATTCCAATTGTAACCTATAATTTAAAATAAACTATAATTAAAAAATCTCTGATGCTGATTAACTTGTACTTATATACCATTAATTGAAATCCAGATGATAATGTCCCTCTTATATGACTTTCAGCCGTTTCTGAAATGAAAACTGGACAAACCAAACTGAACGCACCGCCACAAAATCCAGTTATTACCTATATGTAAATAATTAGTTTCCTCAAAATATTAAATGACATACAAAGTTTAATAAAATTATTTTTACTTACCCTCCCAATAATGATCATGGCTAAATTTTGTGCGTATGTGATGAGTAACCAACCAAAAACAAATGGAACTGAAAGCAATAACATTGTTAATTTTCGACCCCATCGTGCTATGAAAATTCCAGTCACTGCCCCTGCCAGGATTGCCCCAGCCTAAAATATTTAAGAAAATAGAGTTAAAGGAGCATTTATTATAGTCGCCTACTATTATAAATTAAATACATAAAATACGAGTAAAACATTTAAAACTTACGGGAACGCCAGCTCCAATCCATGATTCGGATTCCTCTCCAATATCTTTAAGTAAATTTTTTTTAAACAGTTGTGACAATATTTTAATAAAATTATATTGCAGGTAGGTATGTTAAGTATAACGTACGCTTGATCAAGTTATAATCATAAGAAAATTGTACAATGAATCAATATAAAAATTCCATATTATATCTTACCTTTGTAATCTTTATCTTCTTTCAAGCTGGGAATGCCTGCTGATGACCATCCTAGTACTGTACCCAATCCGAACGCCCCCATACAAGCTAAAATATATAAAAAGGCATTTTAAATATTTTACGATAATCGAGTTTGAGTTTGAGAAATATATCAAAGACTTTAATAAATGTTCATCGAATCCTATGAATAAAAAAAGGACTTTACATGCTGCAGCAGCTGCATATTGAGGAATTTTAGAATTTCCAGAATATCTCTGATTTTGAGTAGCCATTTTCAGGATAATATTTTGATTTATCAATTAGCTTGATGATCAATTGATAGCTTAAATAATTTTTAACTTTCAAAAGTCACTCTTGGAAAGAACCTTGAAAAATAGATTGCAAAAATTAGAATAAAAATAAATTGTAATTGAATTGCAAATGTAAAAATTTAAACATCATGTCAGTGTAAATAAATGATGCTTTTATATTGAAAATTGTGATAATTATTCATAATTCAAGACCATGACCTAACTAAACTAAACCCAAAATTTACAATCACCATCCAAACCAAGCAAGCCAATTCAATAGTTTCTGAAAATATTGTTCAATTGAATTGAATTCTATAATACCTATAGTCAATAGGTTATTCTAATTAGATTTTATGCATTTATGTTTATAATTATAATAAAAAGACGGAAGTATCGCCCAAAAAAAGAATACAAAATTATTTACCCAAACCAAATCATAATAGGTGAATAAAAATTACTGACTGACTGATATTAAAGCCTATCTTACTAATACTAATCAAAATCAAAAAGACAAAATATACCAAGTTATTGAACTTCTCAATTCAATCTTGAAAAAAATTTAATCTGGATCTGGATCTGGAGATTGAAGCACAGAGCAGCCAATTTCCCCAAATCAGAGTTTAAAACTAATCAATCAAATAATTCAAGTGTTTTAAACCCCCTACTTTTTATCAATTTTAATTAAATAAGTATCAGATAAAATATCTGTTATCTGTAGTACCTACCAGTATAGTAGGTAGTAACTAGTATTTTTATCTGGCAATAAATAGGCCAAAAATTATAATGAAACCAGATAAAATGCATTATCCTGGGATAAAATATCAAGTGTTCTGCATTGTATCATACTTGGAATTAATTTAATTAAGTCAAAATCAAAATATTTTTTTTTGCTAAACATATTATAATTAATACATAGTAGTGGATAGCAGATAGGGTAATATAAAGTAATAAGTGTCGTGTACTTATAATTTTCCAAAATTTTCAATTGAACTTGGTATGTGATGTGTATGTATTTTACTATCTACTTTGTAGGTATATCTAAACTTAATTCTAATTACGAGATAGTTTGTAACATTCTTAATTAATCATTTAATAAATTGAAATTGTACCCTATTCAATGGTAAATGTTACGAACAGATTATATTATAGATAAAGAACAAATTACTTGCTGACTTACCTTCTATCAGTAATCAGTATGTATTTCTATATAACAAATTGTTTACGTCAATATCGGTACAATTGATATTTTTGATTAAAAAAACTCTAAATTACTCGAATTCGATTCAATTTTTGTCTATTTATTATCTATCTATAATTTATTTACACTAGGTATAAGGTACCTAACTATTACCTAACTATTACCTATACTTATTATTAAAGAGCACAGCTATCTAAAACTACCACTAAAAACACGATACAACCACTGCCACTGACTACAACAACACTTTAAATTGTATTCCTAGTAAATTTTTAATTTGTACTTTTCGCCATTATTATAAAGAATGTAATCGTAATCAGTTATACTAACTATCAATTAATCTAAACTAAAGTTATTAGAGAACTTTTTATATAAAGGTAAATAAAAAGTCTCTGGGTAGAGAATCAAATAAATATTTGGGAAAAAAATGATTATTTTTTTAAAAGATAATTAATATTTAACACTGATTCTGAATTAGATAGATCAGGACCAGGTAAAATTATTAGACAGCCCTGGTAAAAATTTTAAATTGTGTGTGTGTGATATGAGATATGATATATATATTAGATATATATGTGGTAACAACAGAATTTTCTAGTCCTATAATATAATACAAGTGTGATAAAAGGAATTAAATAAAAAGTTAATTGCATTTTAATTAGCTATTGTCTCATACGTAAAGCGTGTGCTGCAACATTCTGTACCTGCTACTATATCAGTCCCAGTATGTACATAACATCAACATCATATCATATCTATCATTATGTCTAAATAGTAAATTATAATATGTATCAATAAAATAAATGGATTTTCCACATGTTTAAATTTCATAGAGAATATGAACCTGAGTGAAATACAAAGAAATACAAATAAAATGAAAATTAAACAGAATTTTCTAATTAACTCAATATTTACCTACTGTCTACAACACCACTTGATCAATATATTATTATACTATGCATGTTAAAATTAAATATTTTGCCTCGCCTTCTAATCTAAACTAAACCTTTTTCCTTGTCTAATGGTCCGAGTATACAATTTATAGTTTAAGTTTAATGTGTATTAATGATCTCATCTTTCAAAAATCTCTACTACTCGGTAGTAGATCCTAGATCGATAATAAATTACCCAATATTTAATATGACATTAGATTAGATTACAATTACAATATAAATAATTTGGCTAACCTGGCATTGGCATTGACATCGACAGAATGTTGAACAGTTGTCAGTTGTTGACATAAAAAATCTCAGGTTAATTTCTTAGTTAAAATTAAATTATTTGGCTTCTCAGTCAGATTCAATGGGTCAAATTCAACTGCTTGTCCTTGCCCTTCTAAGTTGTCGAGTATATACATATACCTGTACAATTAATTTTAAAAAAATGTAAATTATAGAATCAGATTCAGCAAGGTGTTGATGTAAATTTAACTTGAATAAATTACAATTACACAATACCTATTTTACTATATATTTTACCAGATATTACAATTTTACATTTTCATTACATTTTACCGACAAAAATTACAAATTACCGTTGAAAACCATTACCATTGAAAATATGATTTCAGTAAAATGACTAATTTTATGAGAAAAACGCCCTAATTACTAATTATTTCTAGATTTCAGTTATAGGCTAGTTAAAATGCATTCAAATTACAATTTTATGTACTAAGTCTATTGAAAATTAGATGATTGACTTACCAGATAGTTTTGAACTTAAAAAATATCACTGGTCATCTAATACTTTGGATTTGGAATAATTAAAATTAAGTACAGATCTTGATCTTTCTTGATAAACAATCGTCAAAATTATGACTAACTAATTCTAATTAATTACAATTAAAATTTACATTTACTTTACACTAAAAACATAATTCAATTCAAATTCAAAGTTATTTACCTATATTGTCAAGTCAAGTCAAGTTTTGGTTTTTTTTTTTTCTTGTTTTTGTTTTTTAAAAAGTTCAAAGACCTCGATCTATTGCGCTTTTGCTATACTGTTACTTTACTGAATCAAGTTCTTATATCGAGTATCGAGTTCCCCAAAATCTGCTCACAGATTTAAAAACCAGATTTAGGCCAGTAAATACGTGTATTATTGAGGCGACTTTTTGGTTTTTCAAAGCTGAATTAAATGAATATAGATAATATCGACTTAATATAATTTAATATGTAATATACACTAGGTTAAGGTAAAAATTAAAAATATTCTGTAAATTGG
>JAQIXA010004070.1:0-12250 GCA_034699045.1 Nanhermannia cf. coronata Gr-Ori-00579 | reverse complement strand
ACCCTAAATCTCTAAAAACCAAAATCTCTAATTCCCTAAATCTCTAATAAATATCTCTAATAACCAAAATCTCTAATGGCCAAAATCTCGAATTCCCTAAATCTCGAATTTCCTAAATCTCTAAAAACCAAAATCTCTAATTCTCTAAACCTCTAATAAATATCTCTAATTCCTATGTATTTTTATTTCGGTAGTACCATAGTAAAGTAGTAGGTAGTGATAAAAAAATGTATACTTGGTATAAATCTATGAAATAAATCAATACAAAACTTCAAAACACAAAATGTAGTTAAATTTTGTAATTTTGTATTGATTTATTTCATAGATTTATACCAAGTATACATTTTTTTATCACTACCTACTACTTTACTACTACCGAAATAAAAATACATAGGAATTAGAGATATTTATTAGAGATTTAGAGAATTAGAGATTTTGGTTTTTAGAGATTTAGGGTGTAAATCATTTTATAGGCATCTTACCGACTGATTTAAAAACCAATTGGTCCAATCCATTCAAAGTATACAGATTAAATGATATAATAATCTATTTTATAATACGAAAGAAAAAATACCTACTAAAATATTTACATAGTAAGTATTTATAATTTACAACGGGAGAATTGCTACTAGAATTTAAATTGTTTCAAATTAAAAATGTCTGATAGTGAAATGAAATACCTACTACAAATACAAATGTTATTTGTACACTAAAATCCTATTTTTCACAACAAGATTTAAATTAAGACTAGACTAAAGAATCCGTCTTTGTGAAACTTGATAAGCTTGTATTATTCAAAATTATGACTAAAATAACTTTTCTATGATTTGATGATAATCCATGACCTGGGTACTACATAGTATTCTGTATTTCTGTCTGTAGTAGGTATAAATGTCTCAAAAGTAAGTCTTATCATATCAGAATATCATCAGTAGTCATATTGTGCAAATACTAAAGGATCTTGTATAGGTACGGATATTAGTATTAGTATTAGTGTCTTTTTTGTATTATAATAGTACAGATAAAGAAACGACAGTAAGTTTTATATCTACCTATGTAAATTTGTGAGCTGCCAGTCATAAATACTATATATTTTTAATAGGATTTCATCCACGACCTGTGCCTTTGATCCGATGTGCTACTGATACCTAGGTAGTCACTAGTACACACGTACAAATACTCGTATTACTACTTGTAGTATGTAAACACGAATGTTTGTTCAGATAATACAGGACAGGACAGGGCTGACAGATAAGAGCTCATAAGTAATCAAAAAAAACTGTAAGCAAAAAAATACTTTTTGAACAAACAGAGAAATATATACAAATATTTGTACTTTTCTGCAAATTAATAGTTGTACGACTACTTATACTTACCCTTAGGTATTTAAGTATCTATATTAGAGTAGGGTACCTATGTAATTTTAAGTACTGTACTAGTGACTAGTACCTACTATTAGAATAAAAGTAAAACATAGTACCGTGAATGGTGTACTTGAGGTTAGATAGAAATTTGTACGGTGAAAGTAAACTTTCAATTTATCTACTTGGATATCTGTAAATGCGAACAAACTACTGCTACTGATATTCTGTTATAGTTATGGTTATGATATCGAGTTGATTTGAATTTGAGCATCGACCCCTACTACATACCATATTTACTACTGATTGTACTTATTTGTCCATATTCATAAATAACACAAATGTATTTAAACTAGAAAGTAGTTAAGTATCTAATACCTACTATAGAATACGGAGAGTATTTTATAGGTTTCTACTCTGCAACTACAGTAGGGTACTGTAAGTAGATATACCTATTTACCTCTGCATTCTGTATAATAAGGGCAGCTTTACTTCGTTAAAGATTAATTCATTTGGGAAAATAAGCACCACATGCAAATAACCAATCAATAGACAAAACGTATCTAATAAGTATCTACCTAGCATTTATCCAATCCTACCTACTTATGAATTTTCGCAATATTATGAGACTATGTTTCAGGGAGACAATTTTGTATAAAACACTTATTAAATGAGCATTTACAAATTGTAATACATATGTACTAAAATATATAGTACCTATACATACCTACATATCTATAAAATTCTGAAATTGTTACCTAATATTATTACTACTATACTACGAGTATGTATCACTAAAGTTATGATAATTTCTTACATTTAACAAAAGACTAATTGTAAGTTGATAGGTTATATTACATAGGTACGATTTTGTTTTATGAAATTCTTATTAAAAGTAAGAAATTATCATTCTTTTATGGTAAAGATTACAGAATATTATTTGACCAGATGAGCTTCACCTATATCTATACATTGTCTTAAAAAATTTTGATTCAAATAGGTCCATTTTAATTTTCAAGTTACTATTTTTTTTGTATTTTTGTAAATTGAATTCTGAATAGTATTAATCTAGATACATATGCAGGCACTAATGTGTAGGTAATGCTATTCCATAGTACCATATAATTTATAGTAGGGTAGGGTACCCTTATTTAAGTGTATTGTATTTTGTATTAATTGAACTTGAAACAAGTTCTTGTGACAATTAAAGCTACCTCTCTGGAGAAAATAGATAGTGGGTATAGTACATACTAAATACTAGTACGTGTATGTAGTACGTGTACCTACTGAGTACTGATAGATAGAAAAGACATTTTTTTGGAAATATACCTAATATTAAAACCTTGCATGCCAACTTCTATTGAGGAGGAAATATTCCTAATTCTTAATTCTTTAATTGATCCTGTCCAGTCCATATAATGACCCACAAAAACGGAAAAACCTTTCAGCTAATCGACTTTATACTGTATATACCGATATTATATTATATCCAGCTTAATTCATTCTACTAACAGTATTACTATCAACTCTCAACTATAAATATAGATTTTATAGTGTGTATATAGAGTATCAGTATTACAATATGAATTTTGCAATTTGTCTATGAGGTTGATTGGAAATCATAAATTTCATTTAAATTGAAGTTTGAAATATCCGACCAAATTGAGACAAAACAGGAATACGAGTTAATTCACCTGCTGCTCCTTCAAAAGTATCGAAAGAAGAAAAAACAGACAAATGTCTTACAAAAAAGTGACATTTATACTTGAGCTTACCTTTTCTTTTAGTAGTATTAAATATCTAGACTGCTGGCTATTTAATGTGTGTTTAACTTGACAGTGTAGTACATACATAGATGGTCGAGTACAAGTAGCAGCATACAGTAAACAGCATTACCTATACATCCTACTGTAGAAAGGTAATTTATGTCTACTGTTCTTTCATTCATTAACTATTGATGGTAATGAAACCAAGTCAAATGGACGAAAAACACCAGCAGACAACCAACCTGAATTTATTATTCTTCATATAATTTTATTTCTTTTGTCAGCTCTACTACCTATAGACATATACCTATACATTATTATAACATACAAATACTTTTGCACATATTGTAGATACTTTGCCCTGAATTTTGAATCTCGGATTGAGTTAAAGGCATAATAAGCACCAGTAGAATTACAAGCCCACTCAATTCACCCAACCTCCTATGAATACTTTATTAAGATTTAAATGATCAAATATTTAAAGTCCACTCTTAATACTCCCTATCTTATCTATTTCATAGACCAAAGTTTATTAAAGTAGATTTTTTTTGTCTTTACTTATTGTACTTGCTAGTTAGATAGATTAGTAATCTAAAATCTACTACTAATAATAGTATACCCTTTTCTAGATATTTTATGATAGGTAAGTTTATGCATGCTTTCTTTTGCTATCTATTCTAGATACTACGAATACTATAGTAGTTATTGAAATGAACAAAATCAGAAAGGTTTCATCAAATTTTAACAAAGAAATATCTTCAAAATGATTGTGAATAAATATTTTTAATATATTTTTTTACATATACCTATTATACTCTTGGGACAATGCAATGTAGTCAACTGCTGTCTCCACTGTAGTTGGTAGATAAAAGAGACTTTGAAAACTAAAAACTTTCCCTCCCTACTATATAACTACCTACATACACGGAGCGGAGTTATTAGAATAAAAAATATTTGTACAATTTCTTAGAAAGATTAAAGGAAAAATAAAGTTAAAAAAAATTATACAGATATAAGAAAGGTACTCATATTTGTGACGTAATGGAGTTTGATAAAAAATGATTCTAATAAGGACAAAAGTTTTAAATAGAATCATTAAAACAAATTTTATTTGAATTTTTTATTCTAGGCGTTTAAGTAGGCGTTTAAAATTTACTTTGCATACTTTACAAGTCAAAATTGCAAAATATTTCAAAATACATTATGGGATAAAACTTTGATTTTACATGAAGGTGATTCCTTTCATAACTAAAAAAAAGAATCTCAAATAAAATTAGTTTTTTCTACCATTATAATGATACTATAACACATACCTATGTATTGCTAGTATCTATAAATTATAGTAGGGTACGTACTACGTACTAGGGAAGTATGGCTACCTACAGTATACTCGTGACCCGTAACTATATTAAAAATTTTCAACAAAAATGTAAAATATTTCTTTTATACATATCAGTAGGGCACTATACATTACATTATCTTGTTGTCATATAAAGTAGGTATGTACTAATCTACTTATTTTACAGGCATAGATCCCTGCATATTGGTACATATTTGTTCTTTTCTCAGAATCAGTAGGTTACTTCATTAAGATTATTTTATAATTTAATAATACAAATGCCAAATACCCAAAACCAGTCTAACTTAATATGCTCCAATTTAATTATAAATATAGAATATTTAAAAGCATATAATTAAATCTGAAAGACTGACGCTACGCTGGAAAGCCTTTAACTTTCTGTATCTAAAAGGATTCTTTAAAAAAATAAATCTTCAAAATCGTGTCCTTAAAACATATACTTCGTACTTTTAATAAAATTTAAAAATCTAGAAATTTATATAGGTAAATAAATTATAGTCTATAGTGTATATTTACATATCTGTATATAAATTATGAAGAATTATAGTCTTTTACCTTCTAAAATACTGAACTTGAGTAATGATAAGGATAGTCGAAACTTACTATAAAATCTACTAACTACTACGTATAACAAAAAACAAGTAAATGGCATTTTTTAATAAGACTTCCTATGAAATTACGAATGCATCTGAATCAAAAACTGGATATTTTAAAATTATTCTTAATATAAATATGTACCTACCTAGCTAGCTCTAAATCAAAATGATTAGGGATTAAACTAACTCTATTGGAAAAAAGTTCAATAAAAATTTATTCTAAAGATTGCTAAATAGTATACCATTACTATACTAATAAACTAATTTTTTTTTTGTAAAAATAGGCTCCTCTCCTCAACACCTCGAGAGTTTTTTGAGTGTTTCCTCAAAAAATGTTTCATCTAATCTTGGGAGTAACAGCAATTTCTATGGGCATTTTTGGACTAATGACAAATCTTTACATTCTTCTCGTTCTAATCCTCAGTAGCAAGGTAAAATTCGTACTAAATTATTTGTACTGACTTATACTTTACTTTACTCATGGTCAGGTGTATTCATTATTTTCTAAAATGCAGTTTAAGCTCAATTAAGTTTACGAATCTCGACTAGTAACCTCTAAATATAATTAGTACCTAGGTACTTATATATAAAGTTAGGTAGTACCTATATGATATATGCATATGCATATATTTACATATATGAACATGAACGCGTACAAGTCACCTCACCATTGACGTTAGTCAGCCACTTACCTCTAAAATAATTTAAAATTAAAAGCAATTTCCTCACTTTTTAATCAAAAAGACTGGAAAGTTTCTCATTAAATTATCCAGTTGCTGGATTAATTGAATGTTTTATTTTACACTAATTCTCAAACTCTTAATTTCAATAAGTACTTACCATTAGACAGTAGATAGAAGGTTTGGTTTGAGCCAAAAACTTGGAAATACAAATCTAAACTCATTATTATTGCATTACAGCTAATCTTCTTTATTAAATTGGGTCGAATTAGTTAAAATATATATAGGTGTATAGTGTATACTTAAGTACAAGCAATTATACCTACTAATGTTAAGTAGCTTAAAACATATGGATATACAGTCTAGTAGCAAGTCTCTAGTAGGATACTAGTGTACTATCTAAATATTTCATTTTACCAATTATAGTAGTATACTTATAGTAGTATTATTAGTACGATGAGATGAAGTTTGAATTTTTTGAGAATTGTCTTGAAATTTATAAATTATCGGTAAAATGCTGTAATGTACATATTTAATATCTGTATTTAGAGTAGTTTCCCAATGCATTTTCAAATTAGATGTAACTTTTGTTATTAACTGAATTTTTTGACAATACATAATATTATTATAGAATTGGCTCAAAAGTCCATAAGTGAACAACCCTGATGTAAAACCTGTCAAACTCATGATTTCATTATTTCCTTTCCTTTTGCACGAGCACTTTTCTAAGTTAGATTTAGATTTCATCAAATTAGATTTTCAACTAATCTACTACCTGCCTAACTTATCTACTATGAGTAGTTCCATGATTTAATTAATCGTAAGCATGTTTAATCTCTTCTAAATCACTAATCAGTTTTCAAATCACTCTGTTGCATCAAATTCAATTCGAAATACATATCTTATAATATACAGATCGGATAGGGTACTATACTGTATTTATTTAATCATTTGCACCAAATAATTTCTATATAAATTATTGTTTCCATTTTTTACTAGACTTGTAGTGTGGTGTATAAATTGTAACCACTATATAATATGTATTATGTAGATAAGGGACAGTTCGGAAACGTGTCTAATGTTGACGCGTCTTTGACCTCCTAGACCCATTTCGACGAAAATAAATTTTTCATTTCTTTCAAAAATTTTCTATTACTCAAAAATAGTCCTCCATTGAACACTATAATCCAATAGGTATACCTAATATAGATAGGTACGGTACGAGTACGAGTAAACAAGTTATTAATCTCTAAAAGGTATGAATAATACAGAAAGGGATCAATGTACACTGGAACTAATTGATTTAAAATTGATTAAACAGACAAAATCAAGTGGTGAATGGATTTTAATCCACCTCAGCTCTTGTGGGCTCGGTTCCAGCCTGCTAATTTTGATATTTTCTTGTCCTTCAATACTTCTCAAAAATTGGATCTCGCCCTCTACCACCTTTTGTGACTCAATCGGGGCCATATTCCTCGACATTCAACTACTCAGCGTATGGAGTATTTGCGCTCTCAGGTTACTTTTCTTCTCATTTTTTACTATTTTTTTTCCATAATTCATAAACTATGCTTATCTACTATCTATCTTGTTAGTAGTACCTATACATACATTAAATACTAGATAGCATAATTGTATCAAATATCAAACATTAAATAGATTAGGTACAGTATTAATATCTGTTAACCTTGAAAAAGGTTCTATTATCTGTACTTATGTATAACAAGTAGCGTAATCGTCTCTGTTACTTTATTGACATTTATTTAGCTGTACCCTACAAAAACAGTAGGTATATAAATATATATGTAGGCACTTGTACTTGATTAGGTAAGCTATGTGTAAATTCATAAAATAATGGCAATATCAGTAGATAGATTGAATATTATTTACACACATCAGCCACCTCAATTCCACTTTTTACTTGATTGGATTATCTACACTCGACACTCGACTACTCTTTCCTTATCACCGTTATAAGTTATAGTTATAAGACTAATGAATGGACACATTTACAAAAAATGTTCCATAACTTTCAATCAGGCAGTTTTTCTATAGATTTTCCAACTAGGTATTTTCTCCCTCATTCTATTGACTACTCGTATGTATTACCCAAAGTTAATAAGGATCAAAATTATAAAACTTTATCCTAATAAAATACAAAAAAAGTCATAATTTTGAGTCATAAAAATGATAAAAAAAACTTTACAAGATCATAATTTTTCTAAATCAAAAGCTAGCTGCTGGACATACAATAAATGTCTTATACTTTTCATCTAGGTCTAGATATAGTAAAATATCTGAAGTCTGGATAAACCTGCAATTTTTTTACATTTCCTCTCTACTTTAATCATAAATCGAAATCGAATTCGAGCTAGTAGTTCAAATCAAGTACCTAACCTATACTTGTATTATTGTAGTCATTGAAATTGCAACACAATAACACAATAACAATAACGATAATGATAACGATAACTCTATGTAGGTATGTTGCAGCTAGTATAGGATTTCAGCTAATATGGATACTAGCTAGCTAGTATGGGTTTTTACATTTTACATGTGAATCAATGCTTTCTAGAAGTTTGATCAGGTTAGGATAGATTATTTTGGTTAGGCTAAGGAATTATAAAGCCCTTCATTAACTTCATTTAACTTTAACTATTTTTCTCCATTTAATTTAATAATTAAGTAACATGTAAAACCCATACTAGCTAGCTAGTATCCATATTAGCTGAAATTCCTATACTATCTGCAACATATAAATACATATGTAAGTCACGCATAATTTTCTCATGTACTGACCTGAAAAAGTAGAATTACCTAATTAGGATATTCTCTTTATCATTTATTTAGATAGGATATAACGGATATAATCAATACAAACCTTATTAAGCTTGTATTTATTACAAGCCTGATTATATTTTTATACATACCATTAAAGTATTAGGATTAGGTAAAGACTAAATATATTTATTTAGGATTTGTTATAACTTTCCAGTGCGGACAGATCTATTGCGATTCGATATCCTTTAAGATACACGCAGATAGTAACGAGAAAGCGGATTTTTTTCTACTTTATCTTCATTTGGGTTCTGAGCTCTGTGATTGTCTTCACAGCCTTCCTCGTCTCACCACACCCAATTAACAAAATTTCAATAAATTCAACTTTGGACGACGATGAAAGTGAGTCACCGGTGGTTGTGGAAACTGACCAGTTCCAATATCAATTCAACGATCTCGCCTTCTTCTCCATGAGAAGTCAAGGTGAAAGTGATGCTCATATTTCAAAGTCCATTATTTCCACCATCACCACCACCACTATAAGCTCAGGTGAAAGTTCAAGTGAAAGTTGGAAAAACTTATCTCAATATGATACAAGTGATGAGGGTGTAAAAGAACTTGTTAATAATAGTGCCAGTGACCACAATTTCCGAGTTTCTAATGGAGGACATTTGTTCGTCTTTCGACCTATCCTTGGACTATGTCTTCCCAAAGTGTCACCCATCAACTTGTCACAGACCTTGTGGACATGTGAGTGGGTCATTTTCATTCTGATTGCTCCCACATCGGTCATCCTCGTCTGCGATCTTATAGTTCTATCTATTGCAAGAAAGCAACGGCATCGGTAATGTATATTAATATTACATACATATCTACTATTTAATTGAAATTTTGAAAAATTCTTTTCAATAAACTTTCCCTAAAATCTGATTAAAAAACTTTTAAATACGAGTAATATATAGCATTTAGTAACTTGACAGTTTTTTTTACAGGATCGTGATGGCTCTGTACCAGGTGACATTGTCTGCTCAAGGTACATGTTCAATGCTCATACTTACTCTCTACACTATATAGTTTAGTAGCGATTAGACATCGTTTTAGTTTTAAAAACCTTTTCTAAATACCAGTAATTTCTTTAAATTACAATTACAATCTGCTTTTTTCTTTAATCCTTGATAATTATTTTATCCAGCGACTGTGACAAGAAGCAAGGGAAATCCGCCACCCCCAACTCTCTGGCTCAATCAGACAGTCCCACCTCGGTCCAGGGCCTGCAGGGCACTTTGGGAAGATCTACTCAACCTCTTCCTTCTCAACTTCCCATTCATACTCATTCTTGTAAGATTTCCAGCAAAATTTCATGATATAATATAGTAGAGTACACTATACTTTAGTATCCTATTGGCATAGGTCCATCTTGCTTTTAAACACAATTTGATAATTTTCTAAATATATTTTACAAAAGTTAGTTTTACTAACTAAATTGACCTACATACCATACTTGTATATCCAATATAAGTACGAGTAGGTACATATAAGTAGGTTTATTAATCTTTAATAAACTTATTAGACTGTTATAATATAGCAGATTTAAAATATAAAAATTTGGAATTTCCAAAATCATAATTAAAGTAGAGCAGTAAAGTAAGTAGGGGGGGGGCATACTAATATTAACTACATATAAATATGTAGTAGGTACTTACTTATAGTAGGCAAGTACCTATAACTGGTGCTTACTATTTCTTATGTTTATTTGGTTACATGAATGGGAAAAACAAGTACCCTACCTATCTAGGTACTAGGTATATTATCTTTATTGAAATGATATATTTATATCTTATAAACTATAAAGATTTATTGCTACAAATGAGCATTTACTTCTTTAAAAAACCCCAGTATTAATATTTGTTTACTAATTTAGATTGTCGAGATATTTATATGGGATCACTCGGCTCCTAGCTTCATAGTTTTAATTGCAACTGTAGCTTTTTCATCAGGTAAGTTCTATTTACTTACTTGTGTTTGACATTTTTGATTTCAAAAGTCTGTCAAACAATCCAATAATACTTATTTGTATATCCTGTAGGACCAACAGTGAACGCTCTACTATACGGGGTGAGAGCTCGACCTCTCCGAACTGCCTACAAAAGTTATCTTCGGAAAAGACTCACAAAATCTACTTTGGTCCACGAAATCCAGCAGAGACTCTCACCTGTTGATAACTCCCCAAGGCCAAGTTCAAGAGCTAAAAGCTATCGGTAAGTCAATTATCTCAAAATCTCAAAAATGGTTTTGCTCTTATTACCCTCTGAACTTTCTCCTTTTATACAATTTGTGTGTATAAAAATTTCTCTTAAAAAACTCTCTCTCTCTCTTAAAAAAGATCCACTACACCAAGCCAAAATTCGTCTCCAATTCAGACCCCACGAAGGTGTTCAACACACGAGCTCAGGCCACCAGAAATGCAGTTTTTTATCACCAGCTCGCCCTCACATGAGAATCTGGGTCGAAGCCATACGTCCAATGGAGGGCAGAACCACTTGATTAGCACTACGGCCCGTCGTGTCCGTTCCTTTCTCAATCTACCCTTTCAGAACGACATGCAAGAGTTTTGGTCTGGACTGAGAAGACCAAACAGATCGCCAACCATCGTCATTACTCACGAGTTCCGTAGCAAGGACAGCCCGCAACAATCTCCAGTACACGCAGAGCAAAGACTTTAAGAAACAATTGCCACAATTCACAATCATAAAACATACCTATATATACACTATATACTGTAATCACCGTTATACTGGTTAAATACCCACTAAACCTTATAGATACCTGTTTTTCGCTAAAAACGAATTATTTGAAGGTGATTTTACTTATCCGGATCCGAATTAGCTTATAATCCGGATATCAATTTACTAGAATAATAAGAAAAAATAGGGACATAGTATAATATCTAGTGGTAATTATTAAGGTCTGAAAAAATAGGTAGGGTACCTAGCTTTTATTTTTTGATTATTAAAAGAATGATTTATCATTTTTAGATAATTATGTAGGGTACTCAACTTCTTTCTTACCTTCATATGAAAACATCGGCAATTATAATTACGATACAATTACGATAAATTGATCTAATCTAACCATTTTAATACTTTTCATTTCCAAGAAATTTCTACCTAAATATAATAATCTGTAGAAATGTCAAAATGAAAATGAACTAATACATATAATACAGAGTACAGATCAGTACTTATTTATTATGGACTACGAATAATTAATTCCCAATTTACAGTATGTACCTATCTACTCAAGTCTCAAGTAGTAGGTATGTACTACATTCATACAGATATGTACCTACATAATATATATAAATAGGTATTTCTACTTTAAAGTAGTCTACGGTCTTAATTAATTGTACATTATTAAGGTTACTACCTATATACCTATACCTAGGTAAGTGTATAGAGTACTAGATACTCGTATAAGATATTGCAAAAAGGTTTAAGTTTAAAGTAAACATTTAGATAGGTTATAGTAAAACAATATTCCAATTCCAATATAATTAAGACTCATATAGACATATTTATTTTGATATGAACGTACATACTTACTTACATATTTAAAATATTGATTATCGAGCCTTTTCAAGTTTTCGAGTGCACAACAAATTCCAACCGAATGTTGTCAATAAATTGGGAAAATAAAATAGGTGTATAAT